>JAHBCN010009604.1:0-34602 GCA_019359885.1 Listronotus oregonensis
GATATGTGTGTAATAAAAAACAGGGTGTGTTGATTTGTTCTTAAATATTTTATTCGTTTTTTGTTAATAAATACCTAAAATAATATTGGGAAAATATAAAAAAAAACAACGTTAAATATCTGTAAGAAAACATTGACATTTTAAAAACCGCTACAATCGTACCAATATTGTTTGTTTATAAGAACTTATCGAGGTGTAGCTTGTAGCTTCACTGTTAATAAATTTCAAAAATCTTGGATTCCTTTCTTATCCTTAAAAATTTGTGAGTACATTGGCCAAGAACAGCTTTGAGTCGTTTTACACATATAACGTAATGTCATAAATTCTTAAAATTAAAATAACTTTCATTTTAAATATTGTTTAATTTTTATTCAAAACTTTTTATGTTAATTTTATTTTGTAAACGGTTGTAGACTTGGTGCCGAACCGTAGATAAGTATTTTGATTTTTGAAGGTTTTTTCTTAATTTTATCGGCTAGTTCGCAGGGGTCAATAGTTTCTGTACACACGGGTCTATACCCGGACCGAAGCGGACCCATCTTGGTGAGTATACAAATAGGAATTTTTAGCGGGTACTCAACCAGAACTTGTTAATATAATCTCCAGTATTTAAAGAGAGAAAATATCAATGATCGACACATGTTAGTTTTAAAAGGGACCTAAATTTATGGATAATCATTTATTTACTGAAAATCTTATTTTTTGTTCTTAAAATTATTAAAGAGTTATATGTTTTTTATAACTGATATATTTGGGAAAATGAAATTCTGAAAGTAAATTAAAATTTTTGAAAAAATTGCCAAATGGAAATATTTTTTGAATTAATTAAGACTATGTTTATAAGCTAAACCGACATTACTGACCCCGAAAAATTGTTTCGCGTCGATTCTCGCGTATTTTCTTAATTTCCTTGGTTAAAATACAGGCTGTTGCTTAATAATATGCGAATATTTAAGGTCTGATTCGACATGAAATATGGAGATAGTATGCTTTATAAACTATGATCCAGAAATGTTTCATTACGAAAATACAAGGGGTTAAAATTTGAGAAAAAAAGAAATTTATAACTATTTCCGAAACCGATTAAAACCCTTGAGTGACATTAAATATATATTTAATAGACGTGCAAATTTTTCAAAATAAATTTAATTTTATAGCTTTAACGTACGAGCATTGAATTTGCATTGCAGAAAAAAACTCAAGGAACACTCATTTTTCAAATAGAACAAGAAATTCAAAAACATTTTTTATTTGAGGAAAAACCATTGGCGGTCCATTTTTGTCTTAGATAAGATCAAATCAGGAGTTTTTTTTATCTTTGAACAGTCCACGAAGGCTGGTGCCTAAGTACTAACAAACCATGGGTCTCTTAAGTGAGGTGAGAGGGAGTTTGTTCAAACGGGACTTAAATATTTGGAGACTGGGAGAAGGAAAAACTTTTGCGGGTAGCAGGTTCCATAGTCTGGACACTCTAGGAATGAAGGAACGAAGAAAGAAAAGTTCGGGGCTTCTCCAGTTGAACTGTAAAAGGATGCATAGAAGCTGCACTACGTGTTGCTCTATTGGTAGCTGCCAGAGGAGGAATTATACTGGCCAACTCCTCTGAGCAGAAGCCGTGAAAATACCAATAGAGGAGCGGCAGATCCCCCACAGTTCGACGGTGGGCAAGAGGAGGAAGCTCTTCTGTAAGCGTTGGATCGTTAATAAGACGAAGTTGATTCTATATCCTCTACCACTGCAATCTGCACAGGTTTATTGTGGATCCTTCATATGCTTAAAGCTCGCTGTCCAAGCCGGTCTTCCTAATCAGACTCCACAGACTCAAGCTCCTTAGTAAATCTGGCTGCTTTGGGTTTTTCCTTACCGATTTTTGTCTTAAAAAAATATTAAAGTCAGTGGTCGTGCGCACAACACTGTTAAAGCTAAAATTCATATATATTTCAAAAATTATGCACCTTTATTAAGTATCATTTTATACTAAATATCACTGAAATATTTTAAGCGGTTTCAGAAATGATTCCTTTTTCCCCCAATTTTAACACCCTGTATTTTTGTAACGGCACATTTTTACTGCAAAATTTTTAGTTAGAATTATTAAATGTGTAAAACGTAATATATTGTTTAAACTAATTATTGAAATAACTCTTGTATGTGTAAAACAGTTCTCACCCAATATAATTATAAAAAATATCAAAGTATTTTTAAAAACGGCAGTTTTTCGTCACACGCAAAAAGTATATTTTTATAAAATTTTACCAACTTTCTTGTGTTTCTTGCTTCTAGAATCATTCTCAATATCTCAACTTGTAAGGATAAGTTTTGAATCACCCCGTATATGGCAAATTGGTATTCTGTATAGGTTTTTATGTGCTCAACATAAACCGCTTATGGCTGTCAATTCTGACAGATAACCAAACAACAAAAAATCTACATAAACCTAAATCTGATACCCCTATTTAAATAAATAATTTTCCGTTAAAGTAAATAAATTATTTTCTTGTATTTAATACATACGTATTTGGCCTAGAATCGCATGACGATGCACAGCGGTTCAAGAATACAAAAAATTACAACAAATTTTTTGGACTTTGTCATACAGCTTTTGGCCATGTCACCTTAAAAACTACCAAGGCAAAATACACTGGGCAAAAGTTAAAAGTTTTGAAATAATTTGTGTATATTTACACACAGTGTGAATCAGACAAATGGAATAAATTCAATAATAAATAAATGGGGGAGTGTTCGAAAAAAACATTTCTTTCCTATCGAATTTATTCCAATTGGCTGATACACACTGTTATTCTAATAAAGCTTTTAAGGGCATTTATTTTCAAACTATTTTATTACTTTATTTTTTGTATTCAGGACCGAGGAAAAAAGGGAGGATTGTTGGAGGTAGCGAACGTGATATAACATGAAAAAAACATTTTTTGTGGTTAAAAAGTGTGCTTTTAACTTTTGCCCATATATTTTTTATAAAAGTTTTTTTTAATATATATACTTTTTACACCTATATAGTCAACAAAAACTGCAAAATACAGGTACAAATACTATCACACTTTTATATCGATAAATATAGTTAAAAATGGTTTATAACACATTTTTATGGGTAAAATCAGATCAATCCAGTAATTTCAACATAATATACAGTGTGTCTCAACAACATCGCCAAACTACAGGACATTATAGATGTCTCCAAAATTAACAAATCTTTTCTATAAACAAGGGTCCGATAAAACTCGGTTATTATAATTATTCGAACCTAGATGAACACTTTTTTGAACTTTACAAACATTTCACTATAGAATGGTCGATAATTTTCAAAACACCCTGTAGAGTATTTCCCTGTACCCAAAGATAAACGAACCATATTTTCTGTGTGTACAGAAGAAGGGAGTAAAGTATGTTATGCAAAATTTGGTAGTCCAGGTGTAAAGCAGCTTAAAATAATAAACTTTTTCATTATTTATGGAATAAATAACTTAAGAAGTTAAGTTAAAACCACTCTCTGTATTATTTGGGGAAATTCTTACTTTAACTGTTTTTAAAATATTGGCGTTAGAAAACGCAGAATTTATTACTTTTAACTAAATTATTATAATATCTTAAAAATGTCTAAAATTAGGCCAGAATACAAATCATTCAAAAGTTGTAGGTATATTCCTCTCGCACCTACTATATTTCCTGGACTACCCCTTGCTGTACTCCACAAATAATTAAAAAACTTTTTGCATAACCTCACAGATAGAAGGGCTCGAATTATTTTACATTTTACGTTTATATTACATTACCGTTCTTACAGTTAATTGTAAGTACAAGAACCACATTTTTAACAATACATTCTTTCTGCCTTGTTTTTCACCCTGTAAGTTCGCAAAACAATTAAACTTTAAGTTTTGAAGATAAATATTTTAAAAAATATACACCTAAGATTCGTGTTTAGTGCGCATTCGCTATTTTATTTCCTTCTGTTATAAGTTTATCATCTTTTTAGGGAGTGTTTATGTCTGCTGTAGAGCAAAAGAAGTCTTTACAAGATAAATTCTAGGACATCGAGAGCCTCCTAGCGCTATCATATCAAGAAAATATCAATACAATAAGCCCAGATTACACACAGTAAGTATATATAAAATGAAATAGTTTTTTTTATTGACTTTTAACTAGACTTCTTTAAAACCGATCGCGGAGTTTTTGGTGTTTAATTTACTCAAGAACCCCTATGCCCAAAGAAATTTTACTTATAAAACATGGCTAAAGAAAATAAATTAAGAATGCAAATCTAAAGACAAATCTTTGGATTTATATAACGATAGAGATGATGACGTATCCTTATGTAAAGAATACAAATTTAGCTCAAAAAATATTTTAGTTTTTATAGCATTTTTTGTACGATCTAATATTATATTGACCAATGTTTTTATATGTATAGGTAGTATATCTACACATAGATTTATAGCACGCACAACTTTTAAAGCGTTTTATATTATATTATAGTGTTTTTCCTAACTTTTAAAGTATGGAACAATTTCAAGAAAAAAAAAATATGAAAAAACTCATGTTGTAACACAACATTTTTAATGTGTATTTCAACAATTTTTCACCTACAATACGGCTTTAAAAATAATTCGCGCATTTAGTTGTGACATCATGACGCCATCTTTCTTAACATAGATCATGGTTCTATATCCAAACATTCGGCATTTCTTATGGGAAATTTTGCTTAAAATTATTATATTATTGCGTTTTTGGTGATTTAAGGGATTGTTTTTTCTTTTGCTTTTACATTTCCACAAATTACAATTGGTCAAATTTCTACTTAAGTTTGCCTTGTGATCCTTTAATAAAACTAATATTAATAACTAAAATAGTGCCACTAATATAACAAAAATTCAAAATAAAGGAAATTCTCTATCAGAAGCCATGTTTATTTAGATACAAGACCAAGACCCATCACAACCTTCAAGCGTGCTAGAGAGAAATAAGATAAGAGTCCAATCTTTTTCTCACGGCCCCGCCGACCAATATCAGCACGCAAAGCGAGAGTACTCTTATCTTCTTTCTCTCTAGCATGCTTGTTCGCACGGCCTAGCGGCAAGACTGCCTCTAGAAGATATATGCTTGAAGGTCACAAGAGAAATGAACGTCGCGTGACGTCACACTAAAATCGCGTATTAAAAAGGGTTTAGATCTGGACAATAGACGGGTCATTGATTTCTATTGTCTAGCAAGTGAAAATAAACCAATCACGACCAATATAAAGCTTATGTCGTATGGTATAAGCAACATACAACAATTAGTAGTAAATATCCAACAATTATTATTTACAAAACCCCGTAATACTTGCAAAAAAACAACACGGGCGGGTCAAAAAATAAATACGAATACCAATTTAAGTACTCATTCGGTAAAATTTACAAAATACCAATCTCTATAAATAGTGTTAAAATTTTTACAACTCTTTTGAATTTGGAAGTGTCTATCATTCCGTCCACACACGGACAAAAAGGTTAGATATCTGATAAGTACCAAGACGTATCATATCAGAAGAAAAATTTTCACATAAGAAGAATACGCGCGTAAAAAACAGATTGCCTTTGAAGAATATTTTTTCTAAGAACAGAATCCGAAAAAAATCCACCAAATAATAGTTAAATCCCTGGTGGGCGAAGTGACAGACACTTCTATTCATTTAAAATATTTTTACACCTAACCTAACATTACATTCCTGAGCATAGTACATACTCTCTAAAACTTCAGATCACCATTCCTAGGACAATCTCATATGCTATACAGGGTGACCAATTAAAATTAACCTCCTTTTTATAAAATGAATTTAAACTAATGCAGGAAACTAAATGAAAATTACCTTTCTTTTCTGACAGACACTGTATGTGAAGATAGATTTCAACTTGATCATTCTGTATAACCTTTAATACTTGCCAAAATATATCACAAATTCAACCTGTTGTAGGCCTCCAATAAATACAAAATACCAATACTTTTCAAATTATATGTCATGGCTGGAAACATATACCGAGGTTTGGAAAAAATACAATAAGTAAAACCAAAAAAAGTCTTGCTTAAGAATAACAGGGACAAATAGTTTACCAGATTTAGGTTCGCGTGACTTAAGAACATTTTTAAAATGCAAGATTTTATTTGGTTTTATTTATTATTATTTATACAACAGCCTCACTCACGCTAAAGACACCTAGCGGTATTCTTGCTTCTTCACTCCTTACCCAAAGCTTTTTTTCTACAAATCTCAAATGCCTTCCACGTTATTGAGCTCTTGATTTTTAATTTAAATTATGACCTCTTTTTTATTCTTTTTACATAGTACTCGTTTTGGGGAACATTTTCATGACGGAACTAGTTAAAGCTATCGGATCGGTTTGGGTTGTACCTAAAACGAAGATACGAAAATTTTAAATAAGATTAAAAATAAAATAAAATTAAACAAAATAAAATAAAATAAAAATTTAAAAATTGCGTATAAAATTTTTATAATTTTACCTTAAATTGTAAATATATTTTCTTTAAAAACTCTAGATAAAATGAGTGAAACTTTGTTTTAAAAGAGAGAGGGAGAGAGAGAGATTGCAATTTTAAAATTTAACGAAATATTGGAATTTCGTATGCGATTTAAAAACTTTTAATGAGCCCCTTGCACATACTTGTTATTGGCTAAAAATAACCCTTTGTATCTAAATAACACATATTTTGCACCATACCTAGAGGTTAAACGATAGGCAATAGGTAAAATGTGGAAATACAAATATTTTAGGGTTCACTTCTTATCTTCAGGGCGTATTTTTAAATATATAGGGTGTCCCAGAAACAAATGCCGGAATAAGGTTATATTTTTTGAAATGGAACACCTATATATTATCAGATATTTAAACTCCTCTGGATTTCCTCTTTTAAAAAATATCTAATATGTCTATATTAGGTCCAGCCGTTTTTAAAATATCGAGCTTAAAAAATTGTAAAGTAAAATATACCCACATAATTATTAAGCTAGGACGCGTAAGATCAAGATGGCATGGAAAACAAATGTCTCGTATTTATTGATTTGATAACAGGATGAGGTTTTACGGTTTTCGAACAGTTATAAATCATATTTAGACGTCATTTTATTATTCTTCGGCAAATTTAGAATATGGGTTACTCAGAGGAAGAAAAACATGAGATAATTCATTTTTTATTCAAACAATAATAACGTATCTAGAACACGATATGAATTTAACCAGATATATCCCGGCAATCGTATACCATCGGCTAACACAATCAGATATAATTGTAAAGAATTTTTTTCAAGAAAAAACTGTTAAAAGGAATATCAGGACTTTTTTCAGAAATGAAGAAGAGGATTTGAATATTTTATTATATTTTCAAGGTAAGACATTCGCTTTAAAAAGTCCAGATAATTTATTATACAAAAGTAAAATTTTTAGATGATCCTTAAAGGTCTGTTTCTGATGCAGCGGCATATTTAGGCAAATCAATTTACAAAATTTAAACTACTTCGCAGTTTTATAATTATCATTCATATAAATTTATGCCGGTTCAAAATTTAACAGAGGAAAATATGAGGGAACGGCTGCACTTCTCTCAAGAGATGATGAAGCATATCGCTCAAGATCCAAATGTATTTAATAACTTATTTTCACTGGTGAAGCAACATTTACAACATCAGGAATGTATAATCGCAAAAATAAACATTATTGGGCAACTGAAAACCCGCACAAAATACAGGGAGTTAAAATACAAGGGCGTAGGTCCGTTCACGTTTGGTGTGCTATGCTAGCAAATAGAGTGATTGGTCCCATTATTTTTAACGGATATTTGAATGGCGAGAGTTATTTAAATCTTCTTCAGAACAATATAGAGATCCTGTTAGAAAATATACCCATTAAACAATATGCTAACCTTATTTGGCAACACGATGGTGCACCCCCACACAACGTCTTGCCGGTAACTCGATATTTAAATGATAAATATGAATTTTGGATTGGAAGACATGGTCCACTTAGGTGGTCAGCTAATAGCCCCGATTTAAATCCACTGGATATATTTCTGTGGGAGTTTCTAAAAAAAATATTATAACAGGCCACAGAATATAGAAACTTTGCGGCAATTAATACAAAATGAAATACTATCACTTAACAGAGACCATCCTGACTTTGTTTTACGTGCTATTACCGATAAGTTTAGAGAAAATATTTTTAAATGTTTAAATTATCATGGCGGGTATATGGAAAATACTTAAAATTTGTTTTTAAGTTTTGACAGTACTACTTGTTTTCTCAAATTCTGACAATTTATGTCTTCCAATTAATTATTTTAGTTTAGTTTGGCCAGTTAATAGATCTGTCCTTTTTCATAATTAACAGGTTTTTTTTATCTGCATACACCACAAAACGGCATCCTGTTGTTAAGTCAATAAATACGAGACATTTGTTTTCAGTGCCATCTTGATCTTACGCGTCCTAGCTTAATAATTATGTGGGTATATTTTACTTTACAATTTTTGAAGCTCGATATTTTAAAAACGGCTGAACCAAATATAGACATTTTATATATTTTTTTAAAGAGGAAGTTCAGAGGAGTTTAAATATCTGATAATATATAGGGTGTTCCATTTAAAAAAATATAACCTTATTCAGGCATTTGTTTCTGGGACACCCTGTATATTCAAAAATACGTCCTGGAGATACTATAGGTGAACCCTAAAACATTTGTATTTACACATTTTACCTATTGCCTATCCTTTAACCTCTAGGTATGGTGCAAAATATAAAAAAAAACCCTGTACAAGCATTTATTGGCGCTAAAATGATACTGATGTCACGAGGGGCTAACGATACATATACACATTTTTTTTTATTTTTACTCCGAATGAAATATAGAGAACCTGCGTAAGAACTAGTGGCGCCAATCTCGTTAGTTTTGTAAGTTCTTACGCGATGACGAGCTGTTTATAATCACGCCTTTCAGTACTGACTCACGAATCCTGTAATTTTGTATTAATTATTTCTTTGTAATCTTTACAAATTTAATACATAAATATATTACAATAACTTACTGAAACAATAAAAATTAATTAGAAATTTATAACTAAGTGATTATGAGTGGAAAAAACGTTAAAAACAAGCCAAGATCTGGTAACACCGGTTGTTATGTTGTGTTGTGTCATAATACAGTAAAACTGAGTCAAATATAAAATTTTATTCGTTTTCATGAAAACCTCATTTAATAGAACCTCGATTAAAGTGGATAAAAGCAGTGAGTCGTATTAAGTAAGTGTATATGCGTTGACAATAAATATACAGTGTGTACATAATGTATGGAACAAATTCATTAGTTGCATAAGCAAAAAATTGATAATTTTTTCGAACACGTAAATAATAATTTTAAATTGCGCATTTTTTAACATAAAATATATATAAACCGGGTGACTCATGAGGTAATTAAATAATATTCAAGAAATAGGTCGTGAAATACGAATTTGAGGTTAAAGCTTGAATTTTTGATATAAGTTACTTTGAAGAATCTGTATTTTTTTTTCTTGAATTAACCCCCGAAGTTAATTCAAGAAAAAAAAAATAAAAAAAAGTGTTTTTTTTTTGAAATTTTGAGAAAAATGTAGAATTTTACGTTCTACAACTTTTATTTAATTTTTTTTTTTAGGAATTACCGTTTCTTCAAAATTAAAAAAAAAATACTTTTTTAATTTTCTCTCACCCCTTCCCGGGGGTGAATTAAAAAAAAATTACAGTTCGTTTTAAGATTCTTCAAAGTAACTTATATCAAAAATTCAAGTTTTAACCTCAAATTCGTATTTCACAACCTATTTTCTTGGACTATAATCGATGATTTTTGAAACAGAAACCGCCATATTTTAGTGCAGATTTATAATCTCCAAGAAGAGCCGATTTTAAAAACATAAACTACTTATAGTTTTAGGTGGCAATTTCGTTGTTACAGGATGTTAAAGCATTTGTGGACATTGATTTCTATCCTTTGCGAAGTAGATAAATGCATAACTAATTTAATAATATTATTCAAATACTTAATAAAAAATATTTTGTCAGCATAATAAGCATTACCATAGTTACAAGACAGATATTAAAAAGCGTTTTCAAGTACTGCTGGTACCCACTTACACAAAATTAAGAAAAAAAGCAGAAAAAAATAGACAAAAGTGTCAATTAGAGTCATAAGAATTTTTTTAATTGGCTCTTCTTGGAGGTTATAAATCTGCAATAAATATGAGGGTTTAAATATAAAAAAATCGTCGAAGACAACATATCTACTACACGAGAGACCCTGTATATTTTTATTTTATGTAAAAAAATGACCAATACAAAATTATTACTTACATGTTCGAGAAATTTTCAATTTTTTTTTTTGCTTTACCAAATAATGAATTTGTTTTATACATTATGTATACAATTTTTACCACCCTGTAACCACGAAACTGCCATCTAAAACCATAAGTGTTTTATGTTTTTAAAAATAGCTCTTCTTGAAGATTATAAATCTGCAATAAAATATTGGGGTCTCCATTAAAAAAATCGTCGATGACGTCATATCTACTACATGAGTCACCCTGTATATTTATATTTTATGTCAATAAAAAAAAACAATTTTAATATATTATTTACGTGTTCAATTTTTTTGCTTAAGCAAATAAATTTGTTCCATACATTATGTACACACTGTATATTTATTATGATATTAATTTTACTATTTCTTTAGCCCAGATGGTACTCGTAAATCCGGGACATTTATTTTTGAAACCCACTCTTTATAATTACAATGTTTGACATTTTTTATTTTAATAACTAATGTAAATGCAAAATTTTGCCACCATGAGCGCTAGCGTATATTCTATTCTATAGGAACGGAGCAAAAAAAAACTAATATTGGAAATTAAAACTCAGCAGACCCCCCGTCGTCACAGGCCTTTTGGTCTGACGTCAAATTTAAAGAGCCTGAAGTAAACTTAATGTAGTTTACTCATAAAACGGTTTTTCTTAAGAATTAAATGAAATTGAAATATAGGCGTTACTAAAAGTGTCTTTTATCTAATTGAAAAAAAAAAACCTTTTTTTATCATCTGCCAAGCAAGATATTAACAATTAAATAGTGCATGATTAACATTGTCATGTGTATGAAAGCCATGCATTAATTTCGGAATATCTCGAAAAGGGTTGTTACGATATTTTTTAAAAACTAATGCAATATAAATTGGAGTATTAGAATTTTTTTAAAACACCCTAAATTTTTTGACCGTTTTATTAAAAAGATATTGATTTTTGAAATTTTACTAGGTCTGTTGAGTCCATTCGCGCCGCGAAAATTGGATCAATTTGGGGTTCGGGGCATAATGTTTTTCTCAAAAACGGTAAAAGTTATCGATAATTTTTAAAAACTATATAAAAGCCAACACTTAAATCTAGGCTTCTGCGGTAATAGTTTTTAAATTTGGATTTAGTTTTTAATATTTCCTTGGGTGAAAGTCACCTAAAATCGGTTATTTTGATACTACTTCTCTTAACTTGACTCATATTTAAAAAAACCTTAAAAAAGAGCCCGAGATTATTTCCTTATCTTTAAAATGGTGATCTTGTTCAAGGGTTTGTACTTTCGTCATCAATTGCCTTACCTTTTTTAAAAATTAAAAAAGGGAAAAAAAGACTGGAACAAATTAAACGTCAAAAAGGTTGGTCGTTTCTTAAAATCAAAATTGGGTTTGAGCTGTTTTTTTAAACTACAATAATAATATCCAAAAAAGGGGGATAAACTATGTTATTTTTCAAACTTGTAAAAAAAATTTTTTTTTCAAAAGTAAGTCAGATTTTATTTTCTTTTTTGTATTTTTATTGTTAAAATTTTATAACATCCATATAAATAATTTGATTAAAGAAATTTAAAAAAAAAAAAGTAAACTAACAAATAAAATTACCAAAAAAAAAGAACTAAAAAAAAACGTTTTTTAAGGGGGGTTAAGATAACCGGTACAAGAATATTATAAAAAAATAAACCAATTTATAGACCGTCTTTTTTTTTCCCGAAAATTGGAAAGAGTTTAAAAAAAATGCAAATAGTTATATGTTATATTCCAGGTATTAACTATAAATTGTTATATTATTATATTCCCCGGGATTTCTTTCTGGTTTTATAAGGCTTAACACTGTTGGCTTTAAAAAAAAAAAATATTTCTAAAAATGTTGTATTCTGATAATTACTTGTTCCATTATGCCGACTAAAACACCCATTTTCTAAAAAAAAGGGGGTTTGATGGTCTTTCATCATCAGAAACACAAAAAAAAAACAACAAAATTGAGACAAAAAATTAAGTCTAGATATTTTTAGGCTGAGATAAAGCGAATCTTGAATCCGACGATAACGCTGGTCCAATCGAATTTTTTGATTTAAAATTAGTTTACCTTAAGAAAATTAAAAATTTTATTGGTGCAACGCATCATGATGAATTAAAATTTTATTAGAAAATAATTCTGAACTGCTCAAAGGCGCTTTGAAACGTACCATCAATTTGCCTCTTTAATTTTAAAAAGTGAAAACTTTGAATTTATATGAATTAGCTACGACAACCCTTTTTTCCAAGTCATGACGTCATTGATGACGTAGGTACAAACCCTCGTGAAACGTTCTATACCGAAAAACGTTATCGCTTGCAATCGGAAACAACATCGCATCGATACACCGAATTTGGAAGAACCTAAATAAAATATAATATTTTTAATGCGGCTATACGAAAATTGTGGTAGTGGGGTTTGTTGGGCTCCCCCACCGACTCCGCGTCTTTCGCCCGACCCCTAAAGGGTACGTAAATGCACTCTTAAGAAATAGTGTACACTATTTTATTTTTTTTAAGTAAGCGCCCTTATGGAAGGTGTATTTTAGGACTAGGTGGTTCCAAAAAGTGTAAAATAGTGCAAAATATAACTGAATAACGAACAGACCTCATATGTTGTGTGTACAGTCTCCTACAAAAATAATATTATCAAGCATTGAGAACCCTCTAACTTTTGGTAAAGCGTATTTGATCTTATTTGGAACAGCGCTAAATTTGGGGTCCATTTAAAATGCTGCACCACGAATTAAACTAAAATAGTCGCGGCCCGTTCAACAATCAATTTTTGTTAGAGAGAGATGGGCGAGTTTGGCGCGGATGGCATGGAAGAGACGAAGATAAAAGATGTCCATCCGAGATAGGAGGTTTGAATTATGAACGGGCCAGGATTTACTTATTATAAGGCGATAATTTTGTGTACGACTGTCGCAAGTAAACTACTTTAAAATCTAAATAACGCCGAAACTAATTTTTTCTGAGAAAAGATATTTATTTAGCAGATGTTCCTCTAATAGGCAAAGGAAGAGAATTTACATGTTTTTGAATCAAAATAAATTTTATGCAAGGGGCCCATTTTACTTAATGAAAATTTCAAAATACCATTTGAAATTTGTATTTAAATATTCTGAATAAAAAATGCTCACTATGTCTTTCGTGGTACTCTTGAAAACACGGCACTATGCATAAATTCGTTTGACATTCTGGACAATGGTACTTTGTTTTCCGCCGCAATATCCGACCATGCGTGTCTACGGTGTTCCAACAATAGTTACATCCTAGAGCCGGTCCTGGACGAATGACTGGACAGTGACTAGATCTCATACTCTGAAAGTAATTAAAGAATTAGGGTATTAGTCATTAAATTTGTAACTAAAAAACCCTATTTATAAAATGTATTACTCAAAAAAAGCATCATACAATCCTTGAAAATAAAACTTAAAAGAGTTACATAATAAAGATTGAAGACATTTTTCCTCTATTAAAAACAACATTTACGACTAGCCATAAAACTGTTGGAATAACATTCAATCGCAGTAAAATGATACAATTACTAAAGAAGTCATTACCAAATCTGAAATTTCATATCGTGCAAATTGTTTCTTTTGGGGAGACAGCTTTATTGAGTAAAATGATAAAATCTATAAATGAGCAGTTTAAAGTGTTATATACTACTGATTCGCCTTTCATTGAGTAATCAATCTATATTAAAAAAAAAGTTTATCTAACATTTTTTTTACATTTTTTGGTTACCTCGTATATACTTCTACAGGACACGATCGTAATTCGTTTTTCTCTGCCAACAAAAACTAAATTTTATAAAAAAAACAATAATAAAAATGTAAAGATACCCTAAAAAATACTTTAAACCAGAAAATACATTAATTTATTTTTTATTTTCCTATTATTAAAATACTTTAATTAAGGTATAATAATCTGCTCTAATTATTTTCACACTGTTCGTTCAACCACTTCTCGCATTTTTTTCTCGACTGATCCACCTGCTGCCAAGATATGTCGGGCCTCTTTAGATAGTGATCTGGTTTTACATTGTATATATCGTAATGGGGGGGACTCGCGTAAAAATATGGACCTCTGTGCGCTTTTATCATGTTCCAAACAGCCGAATCTAAAAACAAAACCGATTTTTTTTATCGTGTTTAAATTATATTCTACTATTAAAAATGTTAATAAAAAAACAATTTATTGAAGTTCAATTTTCATTTTTTAAATGCCCTGTTTATTTTAACTTACATTAGAATCTGCGTTTTTTCATAAATGCATTTTTTTGAGAACAACATTAATAAAGTTGTGTCACGAGCTAAATACACTTCTCAATACTAACTTGAAGTAGTTCCACTGTCAGTCTTTTCCGATTCAACAGAAATCGGATCCTCGATTTGAAACGACTTGGCCGAATTGATAAATATATGTTTTTCCTCACTACACAACACATTTTCGATATCTTTATCACTTTCTGAAGTTAAAGAATCGCCAAGCTAGAAAAAAATATCAACTGAAATTACGAGTCACGGCTGGAGTAAGCAAAAACTAGATAAAAAGTGACGTACATTCAGAGTTTCCCTCAATTCTCTCATTGTCCTCCTGAAGTCAGCAGTAAACTGATCTACGGTCTTCTTGTCCGCTTCAAGTTTCGTTAAAAATTTCATTTTTGTCCCCGGCAAAGGTCTTAAGAAACTGCCTTTGTGATATTCTTCGAATATATCAATAATTCCTAAAAATTTACTTCAGCGTCGTCGTACAATTTTAACAAATGACAATATTATATTACCACTACTAGCATCACTGTCACTACCAGATGGAAGAATCATGCTTTCTATAGGTTTAAGTAACACTTCCAGTTCTTTTTCATTTTGGCTTTTTACGTTGGATTGGGGTAAATTTAGAGGCGCTTTAGAGACTAGATAATCCCACATTATTGTATACAGAGAAAACCTTTTGGGGAAATTATTGATCAAACTCTTACTAGTAAACTTGGAGTTGTCTGGGTTACAAAAGATACGCAAAAATAAAGATTTTGTTTAGAGAAAGTTTGACTAGATTTTAAACCCATAAATTCATGAGCCATTTTGATTAACAAAGACTCTACAGATATAGATGAGATTCTGACTCTTTGCTGGAGGGTACACCAAGAACTTTTTAATGTTAATTAAACGCAATCATCTTATTTTTTAGTTAAATCTCAAAAATAAAGTTTTCAGTCGCATTTTTTTCCTGTAAGAAAACAAACTTCAAAACAAATAATCAATGGGTTTAATATCTGGAGAATCATACCAGCTACAACAAACTTTGATAATTTGGGAAACTACTCATTTATTCCTACCTGTGGTGATGAAGCACTTCTTTTTAACTCATCCGTCCGAACCCTAAGGATCTGGGTTGGAGCCACTTCCACCGCATCGGCCCTTGAAATGTCGTAGGGCGTAAGAGCGTCCGTTACTACCACCACAGGGCTTACTGCTCGTTCTGCTGAACTTTCTGCACTGGTATGAGGAACTAATTGAATGTGTAGGGGTGGAGAAAGTGGCTAGAATTAAAAAAATACATATAATTTTAGAAAAAAGCCTTACTGCAAATTTTTGTACATACTTTAAATTTTGTACAAAGTCAAACATCGAATCATAAACTTTCCATATAAGTATTAAAAATCCCAAAATAAATTTAAAACTTCACCTACCTGATGTATCTGACTGGGCAGCAACGGATGCGAGTGTTGCTTCACCAGAACCGCACCGGGAACCGCCAGAAGGTTCCCAGGAGGTGGTGAAATCGTCGGTAGAGGCTCGGAATGTTGTCTTTCCACCCGCCCCGAAGAGGGTACGCTTAAATAATGGAGGGAGGGGACGTCAGTGTCCGAGGGTTGACTAGAATCGCTCTCTCTTTTAATCCTGGGCTGCCTCATAAGAAAACGTCCCTTTTGGTGCCCATTGGAGGTTGGTTCTGTTGCATTATTTGGTCTACTGTGGTTTTGTCTATAAAATGTTTTAAAAAATCTTTTTAACTTTTGTTGTAACGTAAGAGATTTAACCAACACTCCATATTCAAAACTTGCTTTATTATTGTGTTTTAAATTATTAATTTTCAAATTAAAATAGATTTAAACTATGTTTGTTATAAGTCCAGAAAAAGATCTTTTACAGTATGTGTGATGTTTGTAAAACGAATACTGTAAAGGTTTTTCGGACCAATAATGTACAATATTTTATTTCATACTGTACTGTCGAAATTTGTTTTGAAATAATAACGTATTTTTAACCTGCTTCGTATATCTACAAACTAATTGTCTGCTTTGAAAACGGATTTTAAGATTTTTGTTTACTAGTGAAAATATTATAACAGTATTAATTCCGGTAAAATGGTTTTACCGGACTAGTACAGTAAAACTTTGTTTAACGGACTCAATACGGTGAAAGGTCATTTTCTGGACTAAAACCAAATATCTAAAAGTACGTTTTACAGTATGGTATGAAACAAACTTCTTTACAGTTTAGGCATTGACCCCTTATTATGCATGAGCTGTAGTGTTTGTTATGCATTTACTCATATTTTCTAAACCATGTAGAGTCAGATTTAAAGAAAAAAAGGCCAGAAGCGTCATACCAAAAGAGTCCGCGATTAAGCCTTTCTCTCTCTATGCTTCACCCATACGTTGTTAAATTTGGAACAGAGCGACGAGAACGGGAATAATTTTAACGTGAGAAAGAACAACGCATGCTGATGACGCTGGTGACCTTTTCAACTTTAAATCGGACTTTATAAATGGTGTATTCGAAATTGGTAATGATGTATTGGGAATTCATTGTGAGATAGATTGCAATACTAAGTATCAAAATTAATTTCCTTTTAAGACGTGGGTACATAAAGTATTAAAAATAAAACGACTGTCTGATCTAAGTATTTATTTGTATATTAAAAAGACATAAAAGTAATAATAAAAATAGTAAAAACAGAAATTTAACGTGGACACTTAAAAAAATATTCAACCATACAGTGTGGTGATCATGAAATTCATATAAGCATTAAATGCAAGTTCATTTTGCTCCACGCTGTATAATATAAACAATAATTGATAAAAAATGTATGAGGAAATAAAAAAAAGTTTCTGCATAATTACTAGCATTACGTTTTGCTCCTACAATGTTATATTATGGCACAATAATTGTATAGGCTAATTTGACACTGCTAAAATTATATAATCCTGTATACGCGATCCAAATAAAGCAACGAAACAATTACAACATACAGGGTGTTGCAAAAATCTGGCATTGAGCCTTTTTCTTTTAAAGAAAAATCTTTCTTTAAACAAATGTTCGCAAATTCTTTGTTTTGAAAAAATAGGGGTAAATTTTGTATTCAATAGTGATGCCGCCGAGAGTCTGTCGAGATATCTTGTCGAGAGACGAGAAATTCTCGTCTCTCGACTCCTCTCCTTTTTATCGACTAGAAATTTGAGGCGCAATGACAAAAAATATATGAGCTTGTATAAAAATAGGATTTTATATTAGAATTAAAAATAATTTATGTATAATCAAGGACTAGATCAAAAAATATATCCAACCAGACCTGTAGGTATTCAGTTCTTGTTGGGTTACTTACCTGAAAAGTTTCTAAAAGATTGGACCACTTTGGTCCTGGTCCCGGGGTATAGCGAACTGAGCCTGCTCAGTCTTAATGACCCCTAGGAACTTGCAGATTGCTTATAACAATTACAATTCAGGTACTGTAAGTATATATTTACTAATTTCTTAATATATTCTTAAGTCTAATCCTTTAAAATTTCACCCAACATATTCATACAGTTTTAATTTTAATTAAAAATCTTATATGTATACAAGTTCATAATTTTTTTGGTCACTGTGCGTCAAAATTGGCGCTAGTGTAATAATTATTTATTCAAATAAAATATACAGGTTATTTAACAAATATGAAAATATGGCTCTGAAAAATGGAGAGTTTAGCAGAATAAGTGAAGATACAAAAATATATATGCATTTTACTTATTCTGTTTAAAAAATGCAAATTTAAATTTTTTAATAGTTTTTTGAAGCCACATTTTATTTTTTTTGTGCACCTCAAACATACCGTACCACCACTTGTTTAAAGAATAAAATATTTTAAGACATGAATAATAAACACACCTATCGTAAGAAGCACAAATTGCATCAGTCATTGCTTTAAATGAAGAAGTCATCCGATATTTTGTAGCTAGATTTTTTTCAACACTCTGTAAATTGAAACACAAACTAATATAAATTAGAGATTAAAAAACTAAGTTAAAGCTTTAATAATAATAAAAAAACATTGGTTTTGTTTAAGAACAGTTTAGAATGCCATGAGTATAAAAAACTTACTGTTAGTCAGTCTATAAATTTTGTGCAAAAAAGTCCTTTTTTACCTTTTTTGCCAGGGTCACATTTTAAGACAAGCATTTTATCATCTTTAATTTAAACACTGTATAATGAATTTTTTTTGCATAGCAGTGATTCATATTATATATAGATGAAAATTTCATTTTACACCCTTAAAGGATTTTTAGGGTAGCCAATCATTTACTGTCATAAAATATTAAAACTACAAGGTGACCAGTAAAAATGATAAAACGCCCTCTGTTTTATTATCTAATACCTAAAAAATGTCTCCATATAAAGAATTTGTCACAAAGATTGGTTTTTTTATTTTAGTTTAATTTTATTACCGAAAGTTAAATCTATCAAATCTCAGAGATACATTGTGACATACCCTCTATATTTTTCCCCAGAAATCGCTTATTTAACGATGTCATACAACGTATTACTTACTATTATATGTTTCTACTCACTAAATTACTGGTAATATTTGAGAAGAGCGGACGAGATTATTTTTACATTGCTAAAAAGTTTTAATTTACTAATCAAATTAATCTTTAAGATCAAAACATTTTTTTTAAAGACCTCTAATACGCAATGTTAGATTTGGTCTGTTAACAAATAAGTCTAAATAATATCACTCAAGACATAGCCGCCAACCTCATATTTGTTCGAAATTGATGCTTTGGAAGTTGATCCCCTGCCCCGTATTAATTAGCGACGGGTCTAAATACTTGGGCCGATGAATGACCGGACCTAGGTCAAAGTGTTTCCCCTCGAAGAATGTCCCGCTGATCAGTGCTACAGGATGGCTCGCCGTGGCGCAGAGAATTTGTTCGTTCTGAGTCTCTTCTGGCTTGGTGGTGTAGATTTGCTCTTGCTTGGGAAAGATTTGCTCATTCTGACTACCGCTGGGAGGTTGATCCTGACCTGGAGGCTCCTGCTTACGATTCTTGATGCTTAATCTAAAGTTAGGATATCCCCTTTTCTTATACTCTAGCCATAAGGTCCGATTGTTTACACCGTACATTCTAGCAGCTTTACAGAACCCTATTCCTCCGAACCTCACAGCTTCTAAAGCCTTAATAAAATTCTCGTCTGCTTGGGGATTTACGCTACGCTTTCTTTTCTGCATCATTTGTGGTGGAGAGTTACCTATCTGAGCCTGAAAACATCCCCCTTCCGGGGGGCTTTGAGGCGTCGCTGCTTGCTGGCCCACAACTGAACTGTGCAAGTGTTGTGATGGTGAACCTTGAGAGTCACTAAGGTTCTGTGTTGAGCAGGAATTGTAGTAGTTTTGATCCATCATGTTCCACTGGAGCCCTGAAAGGGGACATAGGGGTGAGAGGGAAGTCAGACAGAGACTACTAAGGCTAAGCTCAACGGCAGTGGTGAACAAATATAGACGAGTTGAAGGGTAAATGGAGGTGGTGTTTTGATGATTAGTTGTGTATAAGGTTATAAAGGGTTTAAAGAGAAATTTTAGTTAGAGATAGCAAAAATAAAGCATACATTTTTTTACAACATTTGTAGGTTATTCTAGATAATTAAAACAATAACTTTTTTTGAGGCAAACTTTTACAAAAACACTTGTGTAGCTATAAAAAACATTACTGTCTTTAAATATCGTTTATAAGACATAAAAGTATGTGAAGGCAGTACTTTATATTAATTTTTAACAAAAAAAAAATAGATTTACAGATATATGATCCACAACAAATGAATAAAACAAGATGATAAATGTAAACAAATGAACAAAACCAAAATGAAATGATTTTTAAAATTTTTATAACTTTTAATTAAAATTTGAATAGTGAGCTTAGCCTTACTTGTCTATGTCAAAACGGGATTGGATAAGAAAAGGCATTTTTGGTTTTTTACTGTTAGTGTTCACGCTGCTGTTGAATCTTAGCCTTTTATGTAAGTTGGGCGCCACTCGGTTGTAACTGGGTATATAAAATCACTTTTTATAACCTTTTAGCTTTCTTTTTATGTTATATAAAATACCGGGTGTTACACAATACATAGTCCATTTAAAGAAGAAAAAAACGAAAGTAAAGATTAATCTTAATGATTGCATCAACAATTTCATCAAGATTTATTAAAAAAAAAGCAAATGTTACAATTAACAATAAACATTTTCTGTAATACTTATTTTTGAGAACCGACGCAAATTCTCTTACCTATTGTCGATTGTTGCTGCTGAGAACTACTTGCACTACCAGAAAGCTCTGTAGATGACTGTGTCTCTAAACTATGCTGCACATTTACTTCTTGCTGTTGCTGTTGTTGATGCTGAGGAACTTGCTACAATTACAAATGTTTTGATTTAGTGTCACTTTATTAACTTAAAAATGATAAATTAAAAAAGACTAGATAGTAAGAACATCAGAATTTTGAGAATTGTGATACAAAAAGTCTTTTAGGTCAAGTTTGTGTGAAAGTTATATTGTAAAAAATAATCAAATATTGACTCCCCCTATTGTCTAAGAGTTTTAGGATTTGATTAGAAAATAGTTAGCTCATTAGCCCATTATAGTCTGTACATTTCTTACCAAAGTAATTTGATGCAATGGGTCCCCATCTACACTTTCATGTGAGCTGCCTCTTTGTAGATCTGTAGACTCTCCACTGTGTTGTTTGCTTTTTTGTCCAAGATTACTAAAAATATGAAAAATATGTTAAATTAAACAGAAATAATGGAAAATATTTTGCTTTACCTATCCGATGAGTATCCTCCAGGATCAGACTTTATTACAGAACTCAAAATGTTGCCTACATTGTGACTAGTCAACATCAGATCGTTACCCTGCTGCATTTCCAAATTTTCAGGTCTTTCTCCCGATCCTGACCCTGAGGAGGATTTCCTTAATCGTTTTCTAAAACAAAACAGAAACTTTAGATACTATGATAAGTAAATATTTCTCAAATTGTTTAATAAATCGTTTTAGATGTTTCTTTTGTTATGCAGTGTAAAGTTAAGCTACCTTCTGGTGCCTGGACTTAAAGGACACGGTGAAGGAGTCGAAGACTGCATTGGAATCATCCCATCAGAGCTCCAATTTGACTCCTGTGGATTTATTAGGTCGGATTTTTCTACCGAAGTATTGTGTGTTTTACTTAGGGTTTGTTCTACAGGAATTTCTGCCAGGCCTGTGAAACACAAATTTTTTCATTAATTTGTAGTAATCAAAATGGTTTGTTTAAATAAAATGGCTATGTGAAACTTGAGAGTTACTCTTCTGACTAAATTTACCTTTAATTTTTAACATTTCGGCTGTTTTAAGAATGTAAGGAAGCTGCTCTTGAGAGACATTTACTTCACCATAGTACATGAAGTCCACCATTATTTTTAGATCCATAAATTTGACATCTTTCAGGATTACTATAGGGTGTTGACATGGGTTGATTGTAAACAGGGACTAGAAAAATTAATGATTTTTAAAAAATATCAATACATTTTTGAAATGTTAAAAAAGTATCATTTATTTTTTTTACTATGGTTGTTTTGTGTGAAATATCTAGATCTAGTCCAATCTTAAAAAATATGTTAAGTTTTATAGCTTCTAGGCGGTGCCAGATTTGGCTGATTAAAAAAAAAAAAAGAAATAGTTTACTTACAAAATGATAGAGTGGCTGCACCTAAAAATGTTGAACATAAATAAGTACTTAAAAATAATTACCTGAAAATATGAACTACATGCAGACAAAACTACTTTGTGTGCCTGCAAGTGCTTTCCTTCAGCAGCTAGCGTCACATCTACAAGAGATTCACTGTTGAGAAGACTAGAAAAGACAGAGATAAAGTTGGGTTGATGGTTGTTCCACCGAAGACAGTACTGTTGCATAGACATGATAATTTCCTTTTTCAACCTAAAAAATAATTTTTAAAGTTTATATTGTTACTTATTTTTAAAATAAAAATTACAAACCATGCAGTCTATGCACCATATTTATTGTTTGTGTTTACAGTGATAAGCAATAATTTCAGATATCCTATCAAATATCACATAAGTATCATAACATATTTTATCACTCCAAAACACAAAGAAATAAAACAAAAACAATTTAAAAATTTGAAAAACTACTGGTGTTGAATAAATACTTTTAAAGATTTTTAAGACTAAAGGAATAGTACTAATTCATAAATATCTATGTAGTTAGCTAGATAAAAATAGAGATCACAAAATTTTTGTCCAAAATGGAGAGAGCAGGCTGGGGTTGTAATTACAACTTGCACAGGTGTATTATAAGTATAATATACATATATTACACCGTTACACTATAATAATCTTAACCTCTTTAAATTGATGTGATTTGTTTGGAATAATTTTATATATGCAATTGAAATTATAAAACTTTTATTATCTCAAATATGTATATAATATTATTCTAAAAAAATTCCAGCAATTTAGAGAGGTGAAGTTTATTATACATGTAATATACCTATGCAAGTTGTAATTACAACCCTGGTGCAAGCCCTGGTGACAGCAAATGATATTATAGGTCTGTTTGTTATCAAGTTCAGAGTAGGACATAGTAGGTCAGTGAAGGACTAGAAAGCGGAACTAAGTGTAAATAAGTTCTGTATTTGATTTTTATACCAAACGCGTTTTAGACTTATTTCAGAATTTAAAAATGGCTTTATGGTTATGTTTATAAACAAACAACTTTACTTCTTGTAGTAAAAATGAATCTAACTTTACTACTTTGAGAGTTAGCATAATTAAATGAAAACTAGTTTACACCAGAATTCGTGCCAAACACCCAGTCCTAAATTACACTGATGATAACAAACAGACAAACAGACCTTATATATTGTCGTTTCTATGACAAGACCTCCTATGTGCACAATTTTTTCATTTAGGTTGTGGTGCCTTGGAATAGTCAAAAAAAATGTTTATCCCATAAAAAAAATCATATATTTTTTTTACTTGGCTAAAGTAATTACAAATGTGGGTTTTTGCTTACGGGATACAGCATTCTTTTTACTATACTAAGACACTGAAAACTAAAAATAAACAAAATGTGCACATATGAAGTCTTGGCCCAGCATTCTTTTATTATTCAAAATGATTTTTACTTTGTGTATACTCTATATAGGTAAAAGTTGCCTCCCATTTTGACCAAATTTGGTATACAGGGGTTTTTTGGGACGCTGATTACGAATCTGAAAAAATATTTTTTTGGCAACATTTCGATTTTGAGATATTTATTATCAAAGTTAAAAATCGAACTAACCCTATTTACACTATTTCTCCTTCTTTTTGCACAGAATTCTTGACTTTTACACTTAATTGGCACACAATATTTCACAAACACCTTTTAAAAACTTGTTTTTATATTTATTATATGTATTTTTTCCATTTAATTGCAAACCTCCACTTTCACAAGCCCCAACGTGGCCGCAACCAAGTATACACTAGGTATTTTATAAGCAAATATGGCCGCTGCGTTTGAACTTAAAAGTTCACAAGTTAATCGAAAAAAGGTATAAAATAAATAAAAATACAAGGTTTTAAAAGGTGTTTATAAAATATGTGCCACTTTAGCGAAAAAATCAAGAATTGTGCACAAAAAGAAGAGGAAATATAGTGAAAATGAGGTTAGTTTGATTTTCAACTTTTAATAGTAAATATCTCGAAAACGAATCATTGCCGAAAGAATATTGTTTCAGATTCGTAATCAGCACCCCAAAAAACCCTTGTATACCAAATTTGATCAAAATCGGAGAGGGGCAACTTTCGAGTCAATTAACGTACATAAGGCAAACTACTATTAAAACTTTGTATGTAAGAAAGCAAATAAAAAAAGTATTAAATTGCTAACACATCCACTTTTTGCAGTACCTTGGTATCATTCAATCAAACTCTAAAAACGTGTTTATACCAAATTCGTTTAATGTTCAAAGAAACTGGTAAAACACATTAGAAAAAAACCATTTAGTATGTTTACATAAGCCGAGTACTTATAAAAATCTTTTACGTAGTAAATCAATAAATACCTAAGATGACCCCTGAATCGTAACCTTGAAATTTTCAACTACCTTTTAAACCCTTTTTTTAGACATTGATTGTGATACCAACAAGTTTCAGTAACAACTTACAGTGTTTAGTTCAATCTTGGCCTACAAGAACACCAAAATAAATCAAAATACTTATTGAAAAATGCAAATTTGTGAGGGAAGGACAGTGCAAAACACAAACCCAACCATTTTTATTTTTGTGAGTGACGTAATGGTTTGCGTCATTTGTGCTATACGGGGATGCGTTCCAGAATGAAGAAAAGATCGTAGGGATGAAAGAACATTAAATCAAGATTTATGTATTCGGTAATTTTAAACGGAGAAATTCTAACATAGTATACCTACCTAGGGGTAGCCTTGCCCCTCGGCCGTGCAAACAACGTGCGAGAGAGAAAATGCTCGATAAGTACCTTTCTCTCTCGCCGTGCGTGTTGACTGGCTGGCCCCTCCCCGCATAGAGACAGCCTTGGTGTTCCTAGAAGGAAAAAACAGAGATGGCCAAAAGAATGAGTTTTTGAGGTCTTTTCGAACATATTTAATGAGTCAACAACTTCGAGCGTATACCTTCTAGAGGCAGCCTTGCCACTCGGCCGTGTAAGCAAGCGTAGGAGAGAGAAAGAATAGCAGTATAACTTTCTCTATCACTTTACTTTGCTGGGCTGCAGTGTAAAAAATTGGATAACTGAAGTGAAAAAACAAAACATGAACTTATACCACACTTTCGTATACCAAAAGACGAAAGAGCTAGGCAGTTGATTGATTTCTATGAGCGTGAAATAAATATCAAAATTGGTATGTTCTGCATTTAGAAATTTACAATCAAGTCTTTTAAATTTCAATTCGATATATTTGTAAAGCTAAGTTCAAAGACTTATTCAAACTTCAAACCATTATTTATATTAAAAGTGGTTCCACTCAGGGTAAGTAAACGCTAGAGAGGATGACCATTAGCCATATAACCATTTTAAATGTCATTCGTATTTGACGTCTGGGCTGTCATGTTTGTAACTAAGTAATAAAAGTCTTAATTTAAAATAACTTATACATTACAGTTTAATAAAGACGAACAAAGTAAGTTGAATATTTAACAAAATTAATAAAAAATTGTATGTTCTGCTTAAAATTTAAATCAAGACTTTCAAATCAACCTATATTGGGACTAAGTCAAAGACTTATCAGACTCAAACCTTGTTAAGTTAAACAGCTGGTTCGCACTGCACATCAAGGACACACCTCTAGACCAAGGGTGGTAAACTTAACAAGGAGTGCTCGATTTTTACTATTTGTTCGCAGATATAGGTTATTTTTGGACGTCACTCGTTTGCCCATTTTGCCCAGAAGGTAGATTTATTTTATTAATTTTTGTTAAATATTCAACTTTAAAAAACTATTTTGGATATGCACTGACTATTAGAACTGTAATGTATAATATTTTAAAAAATTAAGACTTTATACTACTTGTAAACAAAACAAACAGGCAAACGGATTACGTCACAAGTACCGAATTGACATTTAAATTGGCGTATATGGGCTTAAATGGGATCGAGCACTCTTTGTTAAGTTTATTACCCTTGCCTCTAGACTAGAAGGTATATGCTGGAAGGTATAATAGATACTAAACCTTGAGTGCGAGTAACTAGCGCCACCTTTAAGCTTCGAGTTAAGTTTTGTTATTCTTATTCTTTGTGCCATAAGTTTTTTTTTCTGAATCAAATAAATCTACCATATAATCGCATGATACGTTTTTTTCAATAATCGGATTATACAATTTTTTAATGTAATTATCTCCATCAAACTAGTTTCTGCAACTATATACCGTAATAACTGCGAAATCTTAAAGTATATGCTGGAAGTTGTATAATAGATATAAACCTTGAGTGCGAGTAACTAGCGCCACCTTTAAGCTTCGAGTTAAGTTTTGTTATTCTTATTCTTTGTGCCATAAGTTTTGTTTTTTACTTGCAAGAAGCAAAGATATACCATATCTCTGGCAAGAAGCCCTTTTACCCCCGCGGATCAAATTTTGGTATCCGATTTTTACAGAAAATTACACAGGTTCTACTTTTTTTAAACAGACCATATGAAAGAAAGGATTGATACTCTAGATTGTGTGGTCCAGAGTTTATTAATCTTAATAGACTCTGGTGTGGTCTATTGTCATTGTCATTTCATTGTAATGCTCCAGTGCTTTCAGTGGATTTCTAGACCTTTGACAAGAGAAGTTCTCTTGTCAGTAATATTTTAGTGCATAGAGGTTAGAGAGGTAAAGGAGCACCATCTCTTATGGCTGTTTTGCTCAGAATAGCATTAAATAGGGGGTGCTGGTGTAGCCAGTTTTATGGAGATTAAAGAAGTACAAGAGCACCGTCTCTTATGGCAGTTTTGCCCAAAAAGTGGCCCCAGAATAGCATTCAATGGGAGGGGCTGGTGTAGCTAACTAACCACAACTAATGAGAACCAATGATCTTGACCGCAATATATAGGTAAAGTGTAAAACAACGATGTTATTGGTTTAGAACGGGCCTTGGGATCACCAGCACCAACTTAATTTATTGCAATTTGAGGGCCATTTTTGTAACACAGGTGATCCTGGTCTTTAGAATCCATGTTTTGTTTTTATTTTGATGTTACGCTAAGAGTCCATTCGCGCCGCGAAAATTGGATCCAATTTGGGTTTCGGAGCATAATGTTTTTCTCAAAAAGAATAAGTTATCGATAATTTTCAAAAACTATATGAAAGCTAACACTTAAATCTAGGCTTCAGCTGTAATAGTTTTTTAAATTTGGATTTAGTTTTTAATATTACCTTGAGTGAAAGTCACCCTAAAATCGGTTATGTTTAGATACTATTGTCATTGTCTCTTAGCTCGACTCATATTTCAAGTATCCGTTACAGCAGATGCATAGATTATTTCCTTAACTTTAAAATGGTGTATAATTTATGTCATTTAAGTGAAAAATAGTTACCGAAAAACGATATCTCCTGTAGGCTTGCAATCGGAAACAACATCGCATCGATACACCGAATTTGGAAGAACCTAAATAAAATATAATATTTTTTATGCGGCTATACGAAAATTGTGGTAGTGGAAGTTTGTTAGTCTCCGCCCACCGTCTCCGCGTCCTTTCGCCCGACCCCTAAGGTGTAGCGTAAATGCACTCTTAACCAATCATATTTTAGAATTTTGACAGTTACGCTACGCTTTTACGCCGTTGGACGCCGCTATGTTTTGTGCTTTAAGTAATACGAGTTTTTTTTAATAAAATAAACAATATATTATATGCAAAAAATACAAGTGACTTATTTAAAAAAATTGTATTAAGCGTAGAATATGAAGCTTAATAATTAAAATAACATTTTTTTAGCAAAAAGTTACAAATGTGTGTCCTTAAAAATGTTAAAAAAAAAAACTTAGACCTCTTTGACAAAAAGTTTTTTTTATTTAACATTGAATTCCATCACTTGATTCAATTTTTAAAATAAATTACTGGTACCCCTCAATTCAAATGTTTGCATCCTAAAGTTTTTAAATGCTATGCATAATGTAGTCGTTATATGCTTTTTCTTAATAGGTAGTTTCCGTATACTTGTTTTTAAAAAAGTTATTGTGTGTTTATTATTTTTTTTTAGGTTTCGAAATCATAAACTGAATCAAAGCTACGGAAGGTTTAAGTGTGATGTATTATGAATGATACCTGGTTATGAAATGTAAAGCTTCTGGTTACTATCCGGATCATCGTATTTGCTAAACATAATCAACCTGTTTAACTAGCAATAATAAATACATGCTATTACCTATTTTTTTTACTTTATTCGAAATAAATATCGTTTATTAAATAATATAAATCTATTGTTTTATTTCTACAAATTACAGTAATTAAGGTGCGAATAAACCATAAATACACGTTTAATTCTAACATACCTGACAAAATTGTGAATGCATCTAGTTATTAAAAGTGTAGAAATTCAAGGTGGTAAAAAAATGTTAATCCATAGTTGAACTCGTTTCTAGTATTATTATAATATTCTTGACAAAATGGTGAAGGGCAATATATTTTTTACTTACTTAAACTGCAAATTACTAAGATGTTCTTTTTATATTCTTGACAAAATGGTGAACGGCAACATTTATTAGGAGCGCTTTACCTCCTCGCATTTCTGTGCTCCTAATACAAATTTAATCCTGTTAAATTTTTCTAAAATCGCGTAAACGACGATTTATTTGGTCAAATATGTTTTTTGTATTCTTGACAAAATGGTGAATGTCTGGTATTATTAGGAGCACTTTACCTCCTCGCATCTCTGTGCTCCTGATACAAAATATAAAATTTCGTTTAAAGTTTCTTTATTTACAGAAACTGCCAATTATGAAGATTTTATTTTGTATTCTTGACAAAATGGTGAATGTCAACATTTATTAGGAGCGCTTTACCTCCTCGCATTTCTGTGCTCCTAATACAAAATTAAAATTTTCTGTTTAATTTTTCTAAAATCGCGTAAACGACGATTTATTTGGGCAAATATGTTTTTAGTATTCTTGACAAAATGGTGAATGTCTAGTATTATTAGGAGCACTTTACCTCCTCGCATCTCTGTGCTCCTGATACAAAATATAAAATTTCGTTTAAAGTTTCTTTATTTACAGAAACTGCCAATTATGAAGATTTTATTTTGTATTCTTGACAAAATGGTGAATGTCAACATTTATTAGGAGCGCTTTACCTCCTCGCATTTCTGTGCTCCTAATACAAAATTAAAATTTTCTGTTTAATTTTTCTAAAATCGCGTAAACGACGATTTATTTGGGCAAATATGTTTTTCGTATTCTTGACAAAATGGTGAATGTCTAGTATTATTAGGAGCACTTTACCTCCTCGCATCTCTGTGCTCCTGATACAAAATATAAAATTTCGTTTAAAGTTTCTTTATTTACAGAAACTGCCAATTAGGAAGATTTTATTTTGTATTCTTGACAAAATGGTGAATGTCAACATTTATTAGGAGCGCTTTACCTCCTCGCATTTCTGTGCTCCTAATACAAAATCAAAAATTAACTGTTAAATTTTCCTGAAATATAATAAACGACGATTTATTTATTCATTCTTTTTTTCGTATTCCTGACAAAATGGTGAATGTCATTTATTATTAGGAGAGCTTTACCTCCTCGCATTTCTCTGCTCCTAATACTAATTCCGAATTTACGAAAACCGTAATAGCCAAAATACAAATATTTGTGGTCCTAATAATCATTTGTGTTCACCATTTTGTCAAGAATTCAAAAGTTTAATTCATGACAAAATGGTGAATGCGATTTTTATTAGAAGAACAGAAATGGGTTATTCATGAATTCATTGCCGTTTGTTATTGTTTTTTTCTTACTTTCATAGAAATTTAAATTTTATTTAAATATCCTTCACCATTTTGACAGGATTTTTAAAGTTTTCCATTTTCAAAATTTTTTTTTTTAACTAATGGCACAGGGTAATTAAAACACATTGACGGATTTTAATGCTATTTATTTGCCAAAAAATACATTAAAGAAAAAGTACATTCTAACAATGTTAACAATATTTTTTTTAAAGATGCACATTCTTTATAGTTATATCTGCTAGAAATCTCAGCCCACTAACTTCTTCCCAAATTTATGGTTGCCTCGTCCATAACATACATGAAATACTGTCCAGCTCTCAATGTTCATAATGAGTTCCATACCTGCTATTCTTGGAAGCATTCTTAAAACGAGTTCTAAAAGGAAAAAAAATCATAGTGATATTAGCTGTAACGAGCATATAATTTGTACAGTACATTTTAATAAAATCACTCAACTCGCCAAGCGAGAACGAAAAATTGCTCACCCCTTAATACAACGTGTTGATTGGTCAGTAGGACGGGTATATACCCGTCTCTGCGTGCTGATTGGTAGGCCCCTTCCTTCCCGTCGACCAATAAGCACGTTAGAGCGAGGTTAATGAGCGATTTTTCTTTCACTCGCAGGTTTGTTCGCACTGTCGAGCGGCAGGGCTGCCTCTACTACGTATAAGTTCGAAGGTTAGGTTGGATTTTAGTCATTGAACTATAATAAATACTAACGTTTTGTATTCGCGAAATTCACGATACTTACGCCATCTATGATTGTATAACGCAGTTACTCCTTGAAGGAAAAAATTGGAATCGCCATTAAATCACGTTGTTTTTAATCGATATTTATTCTAAAAACTTTTACCTTTTTCTTTCGTGTTTGTGCTTTACCCATTTCTTTAACTTTAATTGTTTTAATAATGTCGAGCAAGACGAAACGCTATTGTTCAGTGCCCCAGTGCCAAAATTACGCGGTGAAGGTGTTTCAATTTTTTCTTCCCAAAGGACAATAAGTTAAAAACTGTTTGGCAAAATGTTTTAAAAATTGGAAAACCAATTTCCAAATGTATGACTGCCGCAGTGCCCACTTCATGGAATCTGATTTTACTCCTGGTAAGGAAAAGTTATTTTAAAAAGTGCTTGCCAATAATGGTTTAAATATTTCTATAAATTTATATTTATATAAATTAAAGTTGCAATAACATGTTTACAGTACCCAGATAAGCCAGCCTTGCAGCTGCAAGTGCATTGCCACTTCTTTACATCTTTATCATCTAAATTTAATATCAATTCATGAGGGGCACTTTTTATAGCAGACGTCTGAACACAAAAGGATAATACTTTTCTGGAAGTAACACTTTCCAACAAACATGAAACTATAGATTAGCTTTATAAACAGCTTCGCCTTCGATGAGCGGCGATCTAGTACCCACATATTCTAAAATATCTGCTAAAGATACCACTATCTTAGGCATTTTAAAATGGCAAATGTAAAAAAGGCTAAAGAAACTGAAATAATAGATAAATGCTATAAAACCAATTAAACAAATAAAATAAACTACAAACACGCACTTGTTCCATAAACTGTTAAGAGGGCCGGGCACTCCTAGTACTGACTAGTCCGCTATGTATGTCGCAGTGTAACGTCGCTTGTCACAAATTTTATCTTCTAGTTCTGTCGGTCGACGATCTGTGATCTGTCAAAACATACTGTCATTTCCGCGTACTAATAATACTTTTCATATAGTCTGTTTGAAACGAGATTAAATCTTTAGACACTAACAAAACAGGCCCATCCAAGAAAACACCTTTTATTTTTTCAAAAAGTTTTGGTTTTTTAAAGCCAAAAGGGAAAATATTTTACCCTTCCTTTTATTTTACCAGAGGCCCCGGGGCCCGGGTTCCATCCAAAACAACGTTGGTTAAAATATGGTTTTACTTTCTGTTTTTGCGGCCTGAAAAATTTCCCTCGGGGAAGGGTTGCTTGCCAAACAACAAGCGTGGATAGGAAGAAAATTAAAAAAACTTCTCTCCGCTTCAAGGGGTTAAATTTTGGGGGGGCTACCATAAAAGCAGGATAAAAAACCCAAATTAAAAACAATTTTAAATTTTAAAACAATGAAAATGGTTAAACCTTTAAAAAAAAAAAAAAAAAAAAAAAACAAAAAATCGACACAATACAAGTGTGTAAACAGAACAAGTAAAATATGCTTTTAAGCAATAATAACATTTTCCAAATATTAATTTTACCATTTATATAATAAAAAAAAATAAATTTCGAAAAATTATTATGACGTAGTAGCTTAGCTTAGGAGCGTTAGATAAGGTGGGTTTAAAAATATGCTTTAACAAAATATAAATAAATAGTTTTTTTTCGTTAAGAGTCCATTCGCGCCGCAAAAAATTACCCAATTTTGGGGTTTTCCCGGGGCATAATGTTTTTCTAAAAACGGTATAAGTTATCGATAATTTTTAAAACTATATGAAAGCCAACACTTAAATCTAGGTTCGCTGTAATAGTTTTTAAATTTGGATTTATTTTTTAAAAACCTTGAAATCACCCTAAAATCGGTTATTTTAGATACTTTTTTCTTTAACTCGACTCATATTTCAAAATCCGTTACAGCAGAGGCATAGATTATTTCTTTACCTTTAAAATGGTGGATAATTTATGTAATTTAAGTGAAAAATAGTTACCAAAAAACGTTATCTCCTGTAGGCTTGCAATCGGAAACAACATCGCATCGATACACCGAGTTTGGAAGAACCTAAATAAAATAAAATTTTTTTTAATGGGCTAAGAAAATTGTGGGGGAGTTTGTTAGCTCCTAATCCCGTCCCCGGGGTCCTTTCGCCCGACCCCTTGGTGTAGCGTAAATGCACTTTTAATAAGTTAATTTTAATAAGTGAAACTACTATGTCATAGTAAAGTGTGTTAAAGACGAGTTGGCAAATTTTAAATTATCAAAAGACCTAACCAGATCCAACCGGTTTCTGTTTTTCCTATTTTGCATCAAAAATACTCCATGAAGAACAATGCCATTTCCAAGTAGGAAAAAATAAAACGACAAACGAAAAAGTAAAAGATGTTTTTAAAATGTCTTGAACTGTTTCTAACTGGAAAGTTGATGGTTATTGAAAATCTTTACAAATCACTGGAAACCTAATGATCATAACTTTTCAATATTTTCTCTCAATTTTTAAACCCGGGGTTAAAATCGAACTTAAAATTCTGTGCCGTTGGAAGTTCATTATTTTGAAAACCATTATCAACAAGTGTAAAATTTCAGCGGTCCTCTCTGTGTTTTTTTGCTGGCAACCCTACGTTATTTTTATAACTTGCAGTTTTTAAGACATAGCTCTTATTTAAACTAAAACGTTTAAAGTGTCTTTAAATATTAATGCCTTTTTAGTCTTCATAATCATCATTTCAAATCTCGTAGGAACCAATAACCTACCTTTTTCCCTTTAAAATATCTGACATTTTTTTTTAAATATTAGGTCTGTTTGTTATTCAGAAAAATTTTACACTATTTTACACTGTTCCACACCTAGTCCTAAAATCACCTTTTTTCTTTTCTTCCTCTTCTTCCTGGGAGCCGTCTTGATTAACTACCGGAGGCAGCGCAGCCGCATGGGCTTTTTGTGCCAAACTCCCATTGTCTTTTTTTCAATCCTCCCATTAGTCTTGTTCCCTTTTACAAGTCTGTATAACCCCGAGACTGGTTTGGGTTTTAAAATTCCTGTGGGCTTATTTCCGGTTGCCCAAATAATGCCTGTCTTTTGTGATTCAATGCTTTACATTCACACAGGATATATACACCTCCCATAAGAGCGCTTACGTAAAAAAAGTGTAAAATTGGGTACACTATTTCTGAATAACCTTAAAAGGGTTTAAACTAAAAAAATCAATCTTCAGTAATATCTTTACAAAAATCCAAGTTGGAAGTTCATGGGTCTTACAGGACCTTTCTAGATCATTGAATCTTAAATTTTCCCGGAATTTTCTGGAGAGTTCTTTTTTTTTTTTATCACAAAAAAATTTAAACCAGTAAGGATAAACAACTAAAATCTACATCAAAGGGAGAAAGGCATATTAGTGACTAAAAACGGCTGACAATATATGGATATATACAAGCGAATATGGCGTATTATGGTTCTCAAAAAGGCGACTGCTTAAGCTGCAGAGGGTTTTTTCTAGTCCACAAACCAGAATATATAGGTTTGATACAATTAAATTTAAAAAAAAAAGGTACCTAATATATAATACAATATCGTAAAAAAAAACTAACCAAACTATGGGAGCACATTTATTGACCTAAAATTTTATTTGTTTAAAAAAAGGTTTTTTTTTCATTTTTTATGAGATGTATTATGATAAGGTACTTAAAACCCTTTTGGGGTAAACCCGCCAGAATTACTTTATTATTATGGTTTAGTAAGGTTTATTGGGAAAAAAAAAAAAAAT
>JAHBCN010009605.1:0-34616 GCA_019359885.1 Listronotus oregonensis
TTAGACGATAGTAAAGTTGTCATCGGATGGCAATTTATAACCTGCTCCCACAAGGCTAAAATTTTAAGGGCACATTCTTTCATTTGGGGAAAAAGTATTTTAAACTGGCAGACTATTCTGATGGTTGCAAGGGCCTTCCGGGACCAGTATAAATAGTCAGGGCGCTCGACGAGAGTGGGCGCAACAGACCCGTATAGCTTCATTGTCAGAAAGAGGGATATATTTATTGTATATTGTGAAGATATGATAAAAGATTACTTAAATAAAAGACAAACAAGGTTACATGTGAAGTTTAAGTTTTTATTTATGTTAACAAATAAAATAACAAAAAAAAATAAGAATTTTTCGAGTATACAAGAGCATAAATTGTGGTTAAAAATTGTTAATAAGTTAAGAATGTTTTCCCTAAATTCTTTGATTTTATTCAGTTTGTTTGTTTAGTTGGGTACGCAAATCTTACTTGCAGTACTTTCATCTCACTGACTTACATAAATACGCCTCAGCATTTCACGCCGGCTCACTTTTTCCGTTAAGATATCTAATACATAAAAGGTAGGTATATCCTCGCTTTCTCACATGAAAGCTCATACGAGTTTGTTGCGCTCGCACTCTCGTCGAGAGCCCTGACTATTATATACTGGTCTGGAAGACCCTTGCAACCATCAGAATAGTCTTGCAGTTTAAATATACTTTTCCAAATATTGAAAGAATATGCCCTTAAAATTTTGTCATTGTGGTAGCAGGTTATGAATTGCCATCCCGACGACAACTTTACTATCGTGTGGCACATACTTGTAATCATGAAAAAAAGTTGTTAATTATTTTTCGACTCACACATGTGTAAATTACATCATATCAAAATTTAGCTTTTTGAAAGCAGGTAATTTTTTTTTGTTGACATTTTCGAAATTTTAAGGGATGATGAAGTAACCGGAGGTAGTAAAATAATATTTAAAAAGTTTCTAGCTTTGTGGGAAATGGGTTAGTTGGATGATTCACTAGCTGTCCTACTATCGTTGTTTTTGAAGTTTTAAACATTTTTTTTATAAATCCGATGACGAGTAGAACTTTTAAAAAAAAATTGTAAATATCTTCATTTTTCGATTTTTATGGTTAAAAAAACAGTGGAACCCCACTTTTATATGAATACCACATCATTAAATAGCAAATGCCCAGGTTTCACAAAAAAACAAAAAAAAACTAATAAAAATAAAAAAAAAACTTTACCTGCTGTTTGAAGTTTAAAACTTTGTTTTAAAAAGCACTGTTTGTTACTTCCGTCAGAAGTGAGTAAAAAAGTCGATACGTTTATTTTATATATATTTTTTTGTAGGGTTTCAGTTTGTCGTAGGAGGCGGGTAAATGGATTTAGATCATTTAGTTATGTATGAAAATATGCGGATAATTGGATTTCAAAAGTGTAAGATTTCTAAGTAAAGTTTGTATATCTTTATCGTATTAAAATATGAAAAAGACTGTTCCAAAAATTAAAGACGACATAATTTCGTCTAGACTAAAAGGTTTGTAAAAAACTTTTTTGCTGATAAATTCTATATTACAATTTTTTAAAAATGTTACGCCAACATAGTGGTAATAGGATATGAAATGAAAGACACCCAGAAGGAAAATAAGTTACTAAGAAAAAATGACGTCCTAAGGATAAGAATTAAAAAGCTCCAACATGATTTGAACAAAACAAAGACTAATTTGGAAAGAAAAAAAACCAAGAAAGTAGTAAAGTGTATTTATTTTTATTTAAACCAAGAAAAAACCAGTAATAAATCTTCCAATTAGGACGGTAGCAAATAAACCCATAAAAATTCATTAATTCCCAAATCTTAAAGTATCTGGAAAAGCAAAAGATCTTACAAAATAGACAGTAGGGATTCCGTCACAAAACATCCACAGCTGATCTTCTTTCCTTTGACTCACACAACTGGAACAAGTCCCTTGAGTTTCTTGGTGAATCCCGGATCGTTGCTCTTGACATATCCAAAGCTTTCGATCAGGTCTGGCATGATGGGCTTCTTAACAAACTCCCTTCTTACGGTCGTCCACCTAAACTTTGCTCTTGGCTCTCCAGTTTCCTTTTCTAATCGACTTATATCAATTACTGTAGATGGTCATTCTTCCAGCTTCTACCAAATTAATGATGGGGTGCCCTAGGGCTCAGTGCTGGCACCCACCCTGTTTCTTCTACACATTAACGATCTTCTCTCTGCTACAATCAATCCCATTCATAGTTTCGCTAACGATAGTACCCTCCACTCTAGTATTCAATTTCTTAAGCCACCATGCAATTATGATTTGGAAAACAAGCGCAGGTCAATGCAGATATCTCCTTTACAAGACCTCAAACTTATCTTGGATTGGGGCGTCAAATATCTTCTTGAGTTTAATGCCGCGAAAACACAGTCATGTTCGTTGTCGCGAAAAAAGTCTGCCAATGCTCATTCGTTACATATAAGCAGCCAAGTTCTGCAGAACAAAGAGTCGTTTAATCTTGTCGGCGTCACTTTTGAGAATGACCTCAACTGGCACAAACACATTACATCCATAGCCTCGGCAGCTTCAAAAAAGCTTGGATTCCTCTTTCGGGCCAGAAAGTATTTCTCTTCTTCCAATCTGTATACTCTGTATGTATCTCAAATCAGACCCTCTTTAGAATATTGTTCTTATGTCTGGGGATGGCGTCCCCTACAACACTTAGCATTATGGACTCCATTTAAAGAAAAGCCGTTCGTCCTATTAATGATCCCACGGTCACAGAAAGGCTTCCTCTTCTTGCCCACCGTCGAGCTGTAGGAGATCTGTCGCTCTTCTATAGGTATTTTCACGGCTTCTGCTCAGAGGAGTTGGCCAGTATAATTCCTTCTTTGGCAGTTCCTAACAAAACAACACGTAGTGCAACTTTTATGCATCCGTTTACAGTGTAGTTAGAGAGGCCCCGAACTTCCCGCCTTCTTCGTTCCTTCATCCCTATAATGAATTAATTAAAAAATTACCCGAATAAAGGCATTTTATAAAACAAAGCAATTTTTCGCACTAAATTATTTTGTTAAAAGCTTGTCAATATGAGAAGATTTGTGTTTATAGATTTTTTTGTATTTGAAACAAATTAGTTATAATTATATTAACCTGGACAAAAAATTTCGAACGTACTTCCGGGGTATTAAAAATTTAGTTGTATAAATAATAAGGATGCTACCGAAAATTTTATGACTGGATTTTTCTTGCTTTAAAGATGGATAAATACACTTTAGGAATATCGTTATTATGGGTTAACTTAAATGACCTGATACTGGCAGGAATGTGCAAATTTTGTTTAAAAAGCTGGATCCCCCGTTGTGGGAGACTACGAAACAAAGAATCTTCCAAGTACGGGTACTGCCAACCCTGTACTTGTTACGCTGCAAAGTGTTCAGCACAGAACGTAGAAAAAATAGCCATGATTATGACCAGACTATAAGTGGCGAAACATATTACATGTTATATTGTTTGTGTGGACCTAATAAGATTTAGGTATATTAATATAAATCCTTTTAATTTCTGTAAAATATATAAAAAATGGGCCCCAAATTGGCCTCCCTAGGCTTCAGCTTACTCAGCCAGTTCCATCAGGCTAGCAGGGACAAATTAGCAAAACGATAAAAAAAATACTGGAATTTGTGACTAATTTGTTGCTAAAATGAGAATTTTGTTGCTTAAGCCAATTTCAGAAAATTGAAATTAATGCTATATTGACATTAAGATGGCAGGAATTATTAATAAATCGTTAATTACCTGTCGATTGTATCACACGATTTTGTTGCTAATTTGTAGCTATAAACTAGCAATATCAAAATATTAAAAAATATTTTTTTTTGAGAACGAGGTAACTTGAACTTTATTTTTCACCACATTATCAACGGCAGTCATTTTGTTGCTGTACGCGGAAGCACTTAATGTTCCACGGATTTTTTTTTTCAATTTTCGCGTTACATGCTACCTTGAACTTTATTTTTCACCACGTTATCAACGGCTGTGATTTTATTGCTGTACGCGGAGGAACTCAATTCCTCCTATAGTATTAGCAACAAAATACCTTGCTAATGTTCCACCGATTTTTTTATTTTTTTCAATTTTCCAAAATCTCAGTCGTTGATAACATGATGAAACAAGAAGTTCAAGGTATCATGTAACGGGAAAATTGAAAAAATTTAAAAAAATCGGTGGAACATAAGCAAGATATTTTGTTGCTGTTGCTGTTACTGCAACAAAATCACAGCCGTTGATAACGTGGTGAAAAATGTAACGGAAAAATTGAAAAAAATAAAAAAAGTCAGTGGAACATTAGCAAGGTATTTTGTTGCTGATACTATAGGAGCAATTGAGTGCTTTCGAGTACAGCAACAAAATCACAGCCATTGATAACGAGGTGAAAAATAAAGTTGAAGGTAGCATGTATCGGGAAAAATTTAAAAAAAAAATCCAAAAAAAAACGGTGGAACATTAGCAAGGTATTTCTCTTTGCTGATACTATAGGAGCAATTGAGTGCTTTCGCGTACAGCAACAAAATCACAGCCGTTGATTACGAGGTAAAAAATAAAGTTTAAGGTAGCATGTAACGGGAAAAATTAAAAAAATCGGTGGAACATTAGCAAGGTATTTCTCTTTGCTGATACTATAGAAGCAATTGAGTGCTTTCGCGTACACCAACAAAATCGCTGCCGTTGATAATGTGGTGAAAAATGGTAGCGTGTTTTCAATTTTTTTTTTTTTAATGTTTGGATATTGTTAATTTATAGCAGTCTTTCTCAAAGTGGGCGATAACGCCCCCTTGTGGGCGGGGGAGGCCTAGAGGGGGGCGGTAAGGGGCCCAGAAAAAATTGGGGGGCTCTGATGAGATTTAAGGGGGCGATCGGTGATTTGTTACTTCAGCTATTTCATATTTTAAAATTCCCTGAAATTAAAATCCTTCTACTACACAGCATCCATTTATTAGTTTAATTTATGTCCTATTTTATTCTATAAATTTAAACTAAAAATATATAAAATATGAAAAATATTCGTGTCTTTAAGTGTCGCAGGTGAGGTCCCCACCTCCGAAGACACTTGTATTAAAAATGGTATATTTATTGTTGCGGCCAAGCTAAGCACTTGCCGAACGCGGGATTTTTTTATGTACCTAATCTAGTGATAATAAAGAAAAAATAAAATTGAAATTAAAAGGTTCAATTATAATTCACCTTTGGCGCGAACAAATATTGTACGATTTATTTGTGCAATCCTGTATTATAGTCCGTCAACGTTCGTGCAGTCCGTGTTTGCGGAGTGCAGATGCGGGGAGGGACGAATCCCAAATACACAGCCGCGGCTCGCGACCGGTCGGCGACTGACGTGACGTTCCGCCGCACGCACGCATCGCACTCGCTCGCCATCCCGCCACTCCCCGCTACCCCGATACTCATTGTAAAGTTGTATTATTCAAATCAAATCAAATTTATTATGTAAAAACACAATAATTGCTTACATTCGTCAATAAAAATAAGAGTTTGTCAAATAGCTATACAAATATTAAAATAATAAATAGGTAATTACAATTTTTTAAAAAAGGAAAACATATGAAATATGCATTAATTAAAACATACAATCTGAAATATATCCAAAATATCTTTAAAACAATGTGAAGTGTATCAATAAAATTACAGTTAAGGACAGAAAGAACAAAGAAGAGAGAGACATCACACTGGAAACATATTAAAATCATATGTAAAATATTGCTCTGTGCTGTAGAAGGCATTTTTTATTAAAAACGTTTTTATTTTCTTTTTAAATTTCTGGAGATTCAAGTTTTGGCTCTCTGTGGCAACAAGTAATACAACTTTATCGCCATGTGCTCAGGCATGCTCTGACATTTTGTTAGCCGACAGTGGGTAGGCACATAATTACTACGTTTTCATGCGGAATTCAAATCGATTTGAGCCCATTTCAAGTTTTCAATACTGCATGAAAACCGGTATTGAAATCGTTTTGAATTACAAGGTCGATTCGGTAAAATCTGGGATCGTATCGGGATCGAATACCATGAAAACACGATGCGAATTGAAATCGACTTGCGGACTTGCGCATTACATCCGACCAAACTGTACTTTTATTACCCGAGCTAACCAATAAATTGGGTTGCTTATAGTGTTTCGATACTTCGTTTTATAAATTTGTTTAAGTTTGTTGTCAAAAGAAATGATCATTTTTTGTGTTTTTAACTTCGTTAATAATTAAGCAGCTGATCTGTTTGACAATATTGACATTTATAACAGATGACAAAAACGGAATTTTAAAACGTTTTCAAATCGAATTAAATACTGCACATGAAAACGATGACGAATTCAAAACCCGAAATGGACTTAAATCGATTTTAATTCTGCATGAAAACGTAGTAAATGTGTCTTATTCCTTGTGTCATGATTATGTATATCCTCAGGTTGGCAAACCGTTCTTCTACTTTATGTAAACTAAATTTTCTAGGATATAAGCACAAGGAAAAGTAAGTATTCCTAAGCTGACGAAATTATTGCTCAATGTTGAATATTGTTTATTTTGAATAAGACCAAATTTAAAAGTTGCATTATTATTGCTCTCTTGGAAAAACTCGTTTAAAATATAGGTTTAATTAAACTTCAAGCGAGACGAATAGCCTTATTGGGATTTTTAAAAAAATGCGTGATAGGCCAAAATGAACTGATTTTAAAGTGGGCGTTAGACGAAATAAGTTTGAGAACCTCTGATTTATAGCAACAAATTAGCAACCAAATCGTATGATACAGTCGACAGGTAATTAACGATTTATCAAAAATTTCTGCCATCTTGATATTAATATAGCAGTAATTTCGATTTTCTGAAATCGGCTTGAACAACAAAATCCTCATTTTAGCAACTAATTAGCAACAAATTAGCTACAAATTCCAGTGGTTTTTTATCGTGTTTTGCTAGTTTGTCCCTGCTAGCCTGATGGAACTTACTCAGCCTGCCTGTAAATCCGCAAGTGGCAAAAACTATTACATTTTGAGCTTAAGAAGGAATAAATATAAACTTTAATATTAAATTTATCATTTTTACCTTTAATCTACTTCAAGAATAAAACTTCTGGAACGTGAACAAATGTCTTTCACCAGTAACCATCCTTTGTTACAAAATTCATATCTTAATTATACACTTTTTTTAACCAAACTTTGACTAACTCTCACTTTGTTATAGACGGTATGTAGCCACACGAATTTATTAACTTTGTTTAAGAGAAAACACCAAAACCAATTTATTAGTTCAGGGCACGTGTACCGACCCGGATGAAAACGTGTCTGATTGTGCCCTATTTATTGAAAAAATTACTCTTTATCATGCAAAAAAATAACCTTTTAACCTTTGTTAATAAAATACAGGCATATGGCGGTTCGGTAATTGGTATTTGAATAATTTAGTCGCATCCAGGTAAATGTCAATATTACTTGTTTTAACCCATTACCTTAATGAAAACAGTGAAAATTAAATAGAGTAGGAAATTAATTAAAAAATTATTTGCTTTTAAAATATAATTGGTAGTAGAGATAATTAGACTTCTAGTATACACAGCTCGGCTGTTACGATATAGGGGGCAAAAAAGATAGATATAGGAGTGGGGTTAGTCATAGGGTACACGCCCTATAACTTACGCCAAGCATTTCATAGGAAGGTAAGAGCGAGGAAAGTGGTGGATAGGGGATTTGCATTTTTTTAATCTAAAAAATAAGACATAGGACCTACACCAACGTTATACCAGTTATTGGCTTAAAAAAAACTGGTAAAAAAAATAGTTTTGGAATTTGCGAAAAAAGTTGATTTTTTGGGTGCTCCTTCCAACGAGAACTATAAGTTTCAAAATCAAATTCCCTATTTGTATTTTTTTTTTTGAATTTGATCAAATTTTACTGTCAAATCCCAAATTTCGCAAAAATATCTGCATTTTACTTGAATTTAGAGGCTTCTGAAATATTTACATAAAGAAATTGTAAAGTGAAAAAATTTCAACTGGCTGTGGTTCTTAGAAAAACATAAATAATTTTGCAGAATCTGAGAAGTTACGATAAAATGTTATCAAATTCAGGAAAAAATACAAATAGAGTTCTTTTAAATGCAAAGCTCCATTTATTTTTATTGAAATAAGTTTAGAACCCCACTGTTACTATGATCTATAAATTTCAGAACTTTATTTCATGTAGTTTCTGAAATATGGCAACCCTAAATTTTTATTTGTTAATTTCAATACTCTCTCGTATTTTATAAACGGCACATGGGAAAAATGTAAAAATTACTACATAGTGGTTTTAGGATACGCCCAATTCAATGATATTAACTGCAATGTTGTCAAGTATACACTTTTTGAGTTGACGTAGGTAACTTCGTTTGTTCCAATACAAAGCCAAGTCTATTTTTTTGGCGGTGAATCCAGCTCGTGGATATTACTAAAACCTTTAAATGTCAGAACTTTATTTTACTTAGTTTTTAAAATATAATCTCAGCAGGATAGGGCACATATTATTCCAGAGAGGTGCGTACAGTTTTAAACGAAACATTTCAAAACAGGTGGATTGGATGAAGGAAAAGCATGAAGTGACCAGGCCGATTCCCCGACATGACACCTTTCGACTTTTTCTTTTGGGGATTTTTAAATAATCGGATTTATGTGAAACAACCGTTTTTTTTTTAAATGCAGAGTTATCGTATTTTAAAAACTATATAAAATGAAGGTCTGAGATTTGGAGGTTTTAGTAGTAGCGATACTCTCAATTCATTCCAACCGGGCTTTCTATTTAAAAAAATGAAATTGCCCACTTTATCACAAAAAGCAAACACTTGGCAACATTGTACATTTTATTGTCAAATCAGGCGTATTCTAAAATTACTATGTAGTAATTTTTACATGTTTCTGTTGTGCCGTTTGCGAAATACAAGTCAGTGCTCAATTTTTTTTTAATTTAGTTTCCAGATTTCAGAAACTACATAGAATAAAGTTTTTAAATTTCGAAGAGTTAAAGCCATCAAATTAAACAGGGGGTAATTATGCACAAAGTGGCCGCATCGCCGATTTTAACGAAATTTGGTATACGAGGATTTTTGGGGCGCTGATCACGAATCTGACAACCTTTTTTGGCGGTAACGTTTCGTTTTTGAGATATTCATCATCAAACTTAAAATACAAACTAACCTCATTTACACTTATTCTCCTCCTTTTTGTAAGAATTCTTGATTTTTACACTAAATTGGAACACAATAATTTATAAATACCTTTTAAAAACTTGTTTTATATTTATTTATACTTATATTTTCATTTAATTGTAAACATTCATTTCAACCCCAACCATGTATACAACAGATTTTTAAGCCATGGCGCACTGTTTGAAAGTCATACTTGGCAATTTAATGGAAAAAAGTGTAAAATATACTAAAAAAGTTTTTAAAGGTGTTTTAAAATAAAGTGCACTTTAGTGTAAAAATTAAATTGGTAAACAAAATTGGATATTTGACAATTGGTAGTTTTTTTCAGTTGATAGAATTGCTAAAACATTAACGTTCCGCAAAGTTTGTTCACGGATTTTATCAAGCCAAACAACCGCTGTTACTAAATTCTTGCATTTTGAAAAAGTCGTTAAATTTACCTAAATACACAATAATTTATAAACACTTTTAAAATTGTTTTCTTATTTCTTTTCACTGTTACAAAATTAAATTGAACTGTCAATAAAGAGGGAAATATAGTGTAAATGAGGTTAGTTTGATTTTCAAGTTTGATGATGAATATCTTAAAAACGAAACGTTACCGCCAAAAAAGGGTTTTAGATTTGTGATCAGCGCCCCAAAAAACCCCCGTTTACCAAATTTCGTTAAAATCGGCGTTGCGGCCACTTTCTGCATAATTACCGTATTCTAAAACCACTATGAAGTAATTTTTTCGTTTTTGCTTATTGCCGTTTACAAAATAAAAGACCGTTCCGGGACTTCTGAAAGACACTATATTAATTTATCGAACTTTTTGATAAGTCCCTATATTTTTTAAGTAAGGATATTCTGGGTTGCCTATAAGGTATATTTACCGTCGTATGGTAGCATCATCTGTGAAAAAAAAATCTAATTAGAAATAACGAAACCTATTTACCGTAACAGCAGCGCCATCTAGTGACAAATAGACAATTTTATATTATTTTATACATTGTCAACGAACAGATAGTCTTCTGTAAAACATATGATTACTTTGACATTTCAGTTGTCACTTAAAAATTGGTAATGGCGGAAAGCAGTTGGACAATAACATTTACCTACAGAGAAATTGTTAAAAAAATCGCATAGCGTTTCATTATCTTTTTAACTGCAAAAGTAACGAACGGATTAAGTGTGTTTTTATCGACCTGTGGTTTTACAAACAACCGATCCATCTCCATATTGCATTTAAGTTTTCTACATTCTGTAATTAGTATGTTTGTATTTTTTGTGATACCATAGCTAAAAAAGTTCCAGAGCCCCGAAAAGTGATCAAAACCAAAATCCAGCCAAGCGTAGTAATGCTGAAGAGTGGCTGGACACTTAACAGATAGCCATGGCAAATTTGAACTTTACGAGAAGTATAGGTGGTGGCAGCCTCGGAAGGGCTAGTTGTAGTTTCGGAAGTAACTCTATGTCGGGGCATGTTACCCCAGTGTTCGGTCAAAGGCCACCGTCGGAAAGGAGAACCATTCCTCCAATGGGGTAAATATCTCAATTTTAATTGATAAGTTCAATTATACATGTTTTAACAGGTTACAGTTTAGCCTCGAAAGGTAAATCCTACATGATATAGAACTTAAAACTGAGCTTTTATTTAAAATATTAGCAGATTTAGTTCTTATGATATCCTTTTGTTGCATTTATTATAGTGGTGGTAATATACTATGTATTATCCTTGAGATGTTTTCTGTGTAGTTACATGTATATTTGATAGTTTTTATTAATAAGCCTATATTAATTGACAGAAACAATATCACAAGTAGGTAAGTATATTGCCCGGTATATTACATCAAGCCAATTGGAATAGTTTCTCAAAAACTGATTTTAGTTTTATAAAGAGTATATCCTTCCCTTAGTCCTGCCAGATCTAACCTTAGTTCTTTCAGAGAGACTTTTTTCTTAGGTTAATGATAATATAGATATTATCCTAGATATAAAGTATAAACTTTATTAAAAAGTGGTTAAAAAAAACTTGTTGCATTCAGCAATGGGTATGCTGTTGTTTAAAGAAGTAGAAAAAATTGAAACTTGAAATCATTGTCTTTTTCTGTATTGTTATGGACATTACAAGCATGTGTTTCAATAAATATTTCTTGGAAGTTTATTATTACTCTTGCAAAGTCATTTTTGGAATATCCCTCTTTTGGTGCAAAGTTTATTTTTTGAACGACTCCTATATTAATAAAATAAAACCAATATACTTTGTTTTAAGTCCCTTTTAATTTAATAAGTTTAGCCCTAACAGCTGTTTCATAGCACAACTACATCTTTAAATCATAATGATAAACCGAATTTATTTTATCTATATATAAACAGTACTACCCCAATAAAAGACATATGTTTAGTCCTGCCCCCTTTTTTTTTAGTTGTTGTAAAACTTGTGTGTTATTATGATTTATAACATTTTTATTAGCAGTAAATTTCCTGGCTCTATTTGGGTTTTAAGCACATTTCCATTATTGTCTTTTTTATGTTTATAAATTTTGAGATTTTCTAAAATATCTCTTATAAGGCCTTTTTGTTCCACGTGCAGTATATTATGTAAGTTATTAATTTTGGGAAATGTGGGTCTGGTATCTGGAAAATGATTAGCAAAATTTGATGATCTCTTGATTAATCTCTAACAATCATTATGTTCTTTAAATCTAGTTTCGAAATTTCTTCCAGTGGCTCAGTCTTTTTCTACTTTGTCTGAGTAGCTCTTTCTTCGTTCTTTTGGATGGGCCCATCATGAAGCCCTTTGCATGTCCTATTTAACTCTCTCTCACTACTCCCCCCTATTCCTCGTGTATGTTTCAGATGCATTCCCTGGTTTGCCCTCGTGCTGTGGTTTTGGTCACTCCAAGGGTCTGGTCCAAAGTATGGTGTGTATGATACCTGTCTCGCTAGCTCATCCCTTTTTTCGTTGCCCTATATTTCCGAATGTGCTGGTACCCCTTGGAGAGTTACCCTGTTGCTTTCTGTATACCAGGTGATGTCTCCAACTGTGGGGGGAGATCGGGTTGCTGCCACTTACTTCAATCTTTTTCTCAAAGTTTTTGTTAAATGAGTATTGGGGAATCTTCTGGTCTGTTCTCACGTCCAGAATGTTGTCAACAACCTGACTTTTTATGTTGTTATGTCCCAAACTAGCATAGACACCAGTTTGTTTTTGTTGCAGCCAGAAGTAGCCCATTCTTGCCTCTTTCATTACTATGAGGTTAAGTGGTGGAAGTTCCAAGAGACACTCTATGGCTGCTGTTGGGGTTGTTTTGATTGCCCCTGTAATAGCTAAGCCAGCAAATCTCTGTAACTTGGCCAGTTCTGTAACAGCAGTTCTTTGTCACATCTTTGTCCACCATACCAGCGATGCGTATGATATTATAGGTCTTACCACCATGGTATATAACCAATAAATCATTGGTTATAGTTTGGTTTAAGGCCCCATGTTTGTCCATGTGCATTAGTTGTGGTTAGTTGATTAACATAAGAGTCATCTCCGCTCTCTTTTTTATTTTCTGTAGATGTTGGTTCCAGATAAGTTTAGAGTCTAGATTGACACCCAGATATTTTACCTCTCTACAATCTTGATGGTTTCACCTCTTAGGTTTAGGGGTCCTAGGTCCCCTAGTTTTCTCCTTTTGGTGAAGGCGACTATGGCTGGTTTGAAATTACTCCTATATGGGATATCCATAGACAAATTTTATTCATTGAGAAATATTAAAAAAGTTTCTATAAATATGGGTTCAAAAATGCATATTTTCTAAGATTAACACCCTGTAGCCGATTTTTTGGAAATTTGTCAGTGTTATTTCTAATGATAAGAGCTTAATTTAGGCCTAATTAAATTAAAACTATTAAGTCCAGTGGCGTCTTGAGGAATACCTTATTAATTTTTTTTTTTTAGATTAAGCAACTAAACATAGGGCTTTTTTGTCTCTTGATATATTTTTTAGCTTCCTTTAAAAATAAACCAATTCATTGCAAGACTCTGGACCCTTTTCAAAAAAATGTACATCACTTGTCTTTATTCCCTTCACTTCTTTCTTCCGATCCTAATTTGTCTTAATTTTTTTCCAAGTTTCTTCTTAAGATTTTCTATCATTAATTCTTTAGCTCTTTCTTTAGATTTATTCTTGTTTTTCCCCTCATTCTTTTAAACTGCTATTTGCTGTCTTGTCTCAAGTATTCTAAAAAACTACTTGGGCTTCCACAGGTGTTTTTTTTTCATTTCTGACATCAAATGTTTCAAAAACCTTGTTCAAAAACAAGAAACTTTGCTTTTTAATAATTAGGTAACAAAAAAACGTAACTAAGATAACTGGAAACTTGCTTATCTCTGTCTTTAAATTTGTTTGAACAGGAAAAACTAAAATAAAATAAATTAAAATAAATAACAAACTTTATTTAAATATCTTAATATTCTGAATTTCTGTAAACTTAAAAACATATTTGTAATGTCCATAACACTTAATTTTTTGATTTTACTAGTCTAGAGATTCTTCAATTTTGATTTTTTAAATTTTATTTTATTTTGAGCTTTTTTGTTATTTATTTTTCATAAGCCTGTTTTTCTTAAGCCAGAAATTAATTTTTAGTGTTGCTACCTACTAAAGTAATATATTTTAAGTAAAAATAGCTGCAGAATCCAGGCTCCTTTATGGAATTCTAATGTCATTTTGCCATCTTTCAGGCTTTGCACTAATACTGTTTTAGTTACTAAGTACTAGGTTTAGGACTGTGCCCATTCAATATGATTTAAATCACTTAGCTCCTTACCTTTAATTTTATAAAATTCAGGTTTCCGTCATTGTATTCAAATGCCTTGGTGAGATCCAAAAGGACCCTCTAGAAAAAGACATTTATAGGCCTTGGATAGATTCAAAATGAACCTGTGGGCCAGAGAAGATGCTAAAGTGACCATAGCAGCATCTTCCAATAGCTTAAGAATAAGAATTCCCTAACTTTATATCCATCATATCATCATTTATATCATATCAGGGAACAAATTACATTGTTTCGTGAAAGGTGTCAATCTGCTGCATGAATATTTAGGATAATAATCACATGTTCAGACTTCGCACTAATACTTTTTTATTTAATTTTTATTTTTTTATTAAATATGATTTAAACCACTTAATTCATTATGTCTAATCTTATACAATTTAAAAATTGTCAAAATTTGTATTTAATTAAGGTAATTATAGGCCTTGAAAGATCCAAAATGACCCTCTGGGCCAGGGAAGGTGACAAAGTGGCTAGAGCAACATCTTCCAATTGCCTAAGAATAAAGATGACATAAATAAAATGAAAAGTAGTTCTTTGCATGGATTCCCTAACTTTTATCCATCATATCATCGTTTATATCATATCAGAAAACAAATTATATTGTTTCGTGAAAGGTGTCAGTCTACTGCATGAATATTTAGGATAATAAACACATCTTTAGACTTCACACTAATACATTTTTAGTTAATACTAGGATTTAACTTGTAACCATAAAATATGATTTAAACCAGTTTGCTTATGGTGTCTCCGAGGGTGTCCCATTTTATACAAATCAAAAATTGTCAAGAATTGTATTTGATTAAACCAATTAAAGGCCTTGGAGAGATCCAAACTGACCCTCTGGGCCAGTGAAGATGATAAAGTGCCCAGAGTACCAGCTACCAATTGCCTAAAAATAAGAATAAAAAATAAACTGAAATGTAGTTCTTTGCATGGGTTCCCTAACTTTATATTTATCATATCATCGTTTATATCATATCAGAGAGCATCATACATTATTTCGTGAAAGGTATCAGTCTGCTGCATAAATATTTAGGATAATAAAAATATGTTTAGACTTAGCACTTAGCTTATTATGTCTAATTTTAAACAATTCAAAAATTGTCAATAGTTGTATTTGATTAAGGTAATAGGTAGGGACCGGACATCGATAAAAAACCATTACAATTTCGAGCTGAAAATGATATAGAATATACCAAATAAAAATGCAATAAATAATTCAACTTCCTTTGGTATTTATGGTTTTTATTTTGGTATTTTTATTCGGTGCGATTTCTTGTAGAATAATACAAAAGACTTGGCCATAGTAAAAAAACTTAGAAGAGATTTTGCAACAACAAAAGAATTAAACTATGATATTTTATAATGCGTTTATATAAATTATATAAAATAAATTAAAATTAAAATACACTTTTTATCTATATAAATTTACAAATATTTGATTGCACCTTTATTAGGGTTCATATTTATGCAATTAACCCCACAAACATAGTTTTGTTGGTGGTAATGCAACTCTCCAAGTGCAGTACGAAAACTCTCCGGGCAGATTCGTTGTGAACTCGTAAAAACCAGTTCCGTTACATAGGGTAAATCATATTATATTTGTGCCAAAATAATTTGTTATATTTAAACAGGTGTAAGTCGCTTACAGGCAAATAAATAATGAGTACGAGTAAAAAAAAATAAAGTTGGAGTGGCCCCTTCCATATTCTACTTTTTTTTTGAAAGTAAAAGAGGTGTTTTTTATCTTTAAACAGTCCACGAAGGCTGTGGCCCAAGCACTAACGTACCGTGGGTATCTTAGGTGTGGTGGTGAAAGGGAGTTTGTTCACACGAGACTTAAATATTTGGAGACTGGAAGAAGAAGGAAAACCTTTTGCGGGTAGCAATTTCCATAGTCTGGACACATTAGGGATAAAGGAACTACGAAAGCAGGAAGTTCAGGGCCTCTCTAGTTAAACTGTAAAAGGATGCATAAAAGTTGCACCAAGCGTTGCTCCGTCCGCAGATGAGGTATTATACTGGAACTCCTCTGAGCAGAAGCCGAGAAAATACCTAAAGAAGAGCGACAGAGCCCCTACAGCTCGTCGGTGAGCAAGAGGACAAAGCTTTTCTGTGAGCGTGGGATTATTTATAAGATGAACAGCTCTTCTCTGAATGAGTTGTAGGAGACGTCATTCCACCGACATAAAAACAATATTCTAAAGAAGGTCTAATTTGGGATACATACAGAGTATACAGATTGGAAGATGAGAAATACTTTCTGGCACAAAAGAGGAATCCAACTTTTTTGAAGCTGCTGAGGCTATGGATGTAATGACTCTTTGTTCTGCAAAACTTTGTCGCTCATATGTAACGGATGAGCACTGGTGGACTTTTTTCGCGACAGCGTACCTGCCTGTGTTTTGGAGGCATTAAACTCTACAAGATTTTGGGCTCCCCAATCCAAAATAAGTTTAAGGTTTGGTGAGAGAGACATTCGCATTGACCTACGCTTGGTTTTTAAATCAGGCTTATTGACTGGCTTAAGAAAATGGTGCAGTTGAAGTTTGGTGCAGAATTTGTAATTCTGAATTTATTTGTACAAAACCATATCAAATTGAGCGACATGTTGAAGGTCCACAACATTTAGAAAATATGCAAAGTTTTTCGGGGGCATCCAAATCTACAGAACGAGAACATTATGTATCAAACGCAGACTTCTGCATGGATTTGTGTAAAGATTTTATTGCAGCTGATATTCTTCTTCATAAAATAAATTATCGGTCCACGAGGACATTTTTGGAAAAAATACTACCACAGAAAAGTACCAGACGAATCAACTCTGCATAAAACTAGGTCTATTTAAAAACTATGAACAAAATACAACACAATCTGGAAGGAAAAAAGTTTCGACAGTTTACAAGATAATGCTTTAAGTGTGAAAAAAGTAAAGTTATAAATGATCCAAATGTTAAATCTGATTTAAAATTTATTTTTGAAAATTTTGGATATCTTCCGGATGTGATTGAACAGTTATAAAAACAAAATGCCCACATAGTGCCTTCATTTCATGCATTTCAATTACTATAGACAAGCTTAAATCTGTTCCCAATAAAATTGGTGACAAATTAAAATTGTATGTACAAAAAATCTTGGAAAGAAATCCAGGATTCTTAGAAATAAAACATATTTTTGAGGCACTACAAAATAAACGAAACTGACTGGTAAAATACTTTTCGATTTACTCCAGTTACAAGCTGTGATGTCAAAAGCAGCTTTTTTAGACTTAGAGATATTTTAAATTAAAAAAGAACCAATTTTTAACGAACCCAAAAAGACGTTAGTTATATCAATGCAAATAGATTGTCAAACAATTCTGTAATGTTTTTATTTCACATTTTTTTAAATATTTTTATAATTAATATATCCTTAATACGCACGCCAATGGATTTACCAGACATAAAAAACGTATAGGAAACAAGCTCGTTCCGAAATCCGGGCCCTAGTAATAGGCCTTGAAAACATCCAAAACGACCCTCTGGTCACTTTATTTTTTTTTCAGTTGCTCAAGAATAATGTAAATAAACTAAAAAAAGTGATTTGCATGGATTTCCTATCTTTATATTCTTTATTTTATTAAAGGTATGCTGTTTAAATATCCAGGGTAATAAGCCCATGTTCTTCTTAGGGAATGTATATATGGAATTTTTACATCAGATGTGTTCTTGTGAGCAGTGTCCAATCAGTTCGAGTAGTCGGTTTAAGCAAAATAGTTTGCAAATTATTTTTTTATGGTTTTATTGGCACCAAACAATTTCAAACTGTTAAACATCAGCTAGATTTGTTATGGGCAGACCACCTATATTCCTCATTATGTAAAAAACAGAAAGTATATTTGAAGAAAATACCTATTTATTGGTTTTTTAGTTATTTAATATTCCCAGGTACATTTCCAAAAAACAAGTATACAGTTAGTCTTAGACTCGTTTTTGATGTAATAAACATTTATAATTACTAAAGATTTATTCTGAAATGACATAATTTTATAATTTGTACCATATAAACCTCAATTTAAACAAGCCTTGAATTATTAATGTTATATATATTTACTTAATAAATCTAAAAAAGTCAAAGTATTTACTTTAGCTACTGAATTTATTTTAAATACCTATTAGCTCATTAAAGTTGTTTCTTTTTACAAAGTTATTATTATTTTTAAAATAATACATCTTATTTTTACAAGTAAGCTTTTTTCTCTTTTGCCAACTAGGTACATCTATTTCAATTCACTAAAATGGCTGGGGAAATTCCGGTTTCAAAATTATTTTTGTTGTTGTATTGTTTTACAAATGATTTTATTAAAATAATATTTTTCTAAGAATCCTATCAGAGATTCGCATGAGCGTTTTTATTACTAACTGCATAATATAGATTTATGAAGACTGAAGAGGGCCATATTTGTGGCTTGCCTCATATTTAAAAAAAATAATGAAATAGCCGCCTTGTGTATCCTTCTGTTCAGCCCTCGTTACTTGACCCGGTACAGTTGCGGCCGAAAAATTCCGGACACATATATGACATAAAATATGACATTTCATGTCATATTTTTGAAATTGCGTAAACTGGGTTTTTACCTTTAAGGCCTTAGGTAATTGAATTGGTAAAAAAATGATTTTTCTAAATAAGTAACGGTTTTTACCAAAAAGCATAATAATTACTAAATAAATGTCAATGGATTAATTTTTAATAAAATTGAAGAGTGCACTTCCACAACAAATTGACCGTAGTATATTTCATATTTCGTTTTCAAATCTATTAAAACAACAGAAAGATATAAAAAAATCAAGGATATTAATGAACTAATATGTTATTCCAGCGCCGTTTTTGTTGATTATTAGCTCTTAATGCTTGGGTATGGATGCTATCAGTCTTTGGATATGATGTGCATTATAGTTGTTTCATATTTCCTTAATTTTGTTTCATAGGTTATTCATCGTTTTGATAATGTGACCCCAAACATTTTCTATGGGATTGACATATGGACTCTTGTGTGTATATTATTTTCTCGCATCCAGTCAGCAACTCTTCTTGCCATGTGACCAGGGTAGTTGTCTTGTTTATAAATAAAGTTTCTCTAAGAAAAGATATTAGTTAATGAGGTTAGCATAACATTTTGTAATATATCAATATAAACTTCTCCTGTTAATCTTCCATTAATGCGGTGGCAAAGTTCAAGGCCCTTTGGAGTCATTTATCCCCACACATTAACTGAAAATCTACCACTTGCTTTAACTGCATGGGTATACTTCTCTTTAAATCTCGTGTTTCGAGGTCTGTACACCTAACTCGCCCATTATAACAAGATTGAAAGGCCCTCTCATCCGTAAAAACGTCATTTCTCCAAAACTCCACTTCCTGTAAATACTGCAAAGCAAATCCCACTCTCTGCGTTTTAAAGCCTAAAAATGGTTTCTGACCAGCACGATTTTAATTGATCTTTCTTGCGCGGCGTCTTGCACCCAAAAGATCGAATCGCTTGCCCACTATGTTTTTCTAACGTCAACTTTTCTCCACAACTTATTTAAGGAGCCGCTATGTTGCCACTTTAGCTTTAAATTTTGAATGGTGCTTGGTGGTAAGTTAATTTCCACGAATATGCCTTATGGCGCGATTCTCTTCAAATAACATAATCAATCTTGCTTTTTGTAGTTCGTTGAGTCTATTCATTTTATTTAAAATTTTCTGGTCTAAATATATATTATATTAGTCTTAAAATAATATGTTATCCGTTGGCATTTATCTTTTGTCACTTCGACAATTTTCAGGTAAAGTTGAGTGGTAAGCTAAGTCTGAAATACATAATGAAAAATCGTATGTTCGGATTTTTTCGCCCGCAACTGTACAGTAACGGCCATTAAATCTTGGGCAATTCTTTTTCCCTTTCGTAAAATAGTATTATGCCTCCTTCTACTGAATATAAATACCTGTTGAAAAACCTAATAAAGAAACAGGTGTTCGTTGTCAGTGCCTAAAATATTTTTTAAAATGCCAAACTTAACTTAGGATCAAAAAGTATTAACTATTCATTATTTTGAGCAGAGAGGTTGGCTAGAAAGGGATGTGGGGAAGAGCTTAACATCCCAAAGAGTACTATCCAATTTGTTAAAAAAAATTGGCAGGAAACGCACTTCTTTGAGAGAAGAGCTGGAAGTGGTCGCCTCAAACTATCGAATGTAGAACAAGACAATAATTTAGTTAATGTTTTAAGAAACCAACCATTTAAATTTGTAGTTACAGCAAAAACGGAAAGCAATTTCCCAGCATCGCATCGGTTAGAACGGCACGGCGAAGAATAAGGCAAATATCCAATTGCGCTGCCACCCGGCAGCCTTAAAACCGTTTTTAACAAATGCAAATAAAGAACAACGCATTGGATTTGCTCTACATTTTACTTGGAACCTCCGATTTTTTGGGAAAATATAATATTCACCGATGAAAGAGTGTTTCAGTCGTGCTACAATGGGATACTTAAAGTATACAGGCCTCAAAGAACACGATTTGATGAAAAATATATCCAAAAGGACAGAAGTAGTTGGCGATTTTCGGTAAATGTTTGGGGATGGCTGAAGGCACAAGGACTTAGTGTATGTTATTTTATCGAAGGAAGGTTCAATATTGAGGTATATATAGATCCACTATAGAATATCATGCTTCCTTCTGTACTGGATCGATTTCCGGACAGAAATTTTATATTTCAGCAAGTTAAGTGTCCCGTTCATACGGCCCGGCAAGTCGATGAATGGATGGAAGATCAGCGTATCAGGGTTTTACCGTGGCCCGCACGTAGGCCGCAAAATTTTAACGAACTTAAGGATAAAATTTTAGAGGCGTGGAATGAGTTACGAGAAATCCGGACGTCGCCCGGGGTTTGGTCCATTTGATGCCTGGAAGGCTTAACTCTGTCTTAGAAAAAAACGATGCCGCAATAAAATGTTAAATTTGTTTGGAAGGATATTTAAGTTTGTTTGAATTTATTAAATTGTTAATTAATTTATTAATTTGCTAGTTTTTATAAAATATAAATACTTTTTTTACCTTTTGCTTTTTTTAAAGTAATATAAAGTAACACAAGGTAAAAAGAGCTATTTACAAAAATTGGCAGAAAAGTCAAAATTTGACAAATTTTTTGCTCAAGATTTAATGGCCGTCACTGTACTTACGTTAAATGTGTTTCGTATTTATTACAATTCAATTTAGTAGTAGTAAATAGAAGAGAAAGTATATTTTCTGGGATGCCATTGCGCATGAGTCTAAGCGGGAACGTGCACCTTCTTCGCTTCATGTCCGAAAATTTAAAAATGTCCGATTAAATAATGATCACCGCCTTCGTTATAGTGACGTAAAAATTAATATTCCAATTAATTAGTACACGAAAAAATCCCTCAAAGCAAATTATCGGTGTCAATGTCACATTGACAATATGCACCTAACCTTTATTATCTTTGTTTTGATGTAAGAACAAATTTATTTTTACACTATTTGCTTTTCTATTTGCATTTACCCTGTTATTTGTTTTGTACAGATGTTAGAAAGGTAAATACGGCTTATCATCGCTGCCTGGAAAATACTAGTGCTGGTAAATAATAAAATTATATATTCATATAATTGGTTTGGTAAGCATTTACTTAAAATCAAAGAAAAATAGACCGTCACTCAGTTGAAGAAAAAAGGAACAAATCGTACCCAGTATATTCTTTTAAATAGAGAATATTTATTTATTTATTTATTCAACAAAGTACTCTACAGAACAAAATATTCCAAATGGTACACAATAACTAAAACTACTGCTAACCTAATATGTATAAAAAAGAATATGTATATATATCATAAATGAAAAAAATACTACATTGTAAATAAAAATGACTAATAATTATATTTAAAACAAGTATACAATAGAGGAATTAAACAGAGTAAATAAAATAGCATACAAAGTACAAAATGCTAATAAACTATCTGTAAGTAACATCTCTTTTCAATGATTTGAAATTAGTAAAAGTAAACAAATTAACGTCATGCAAATTATTATTATAATTTCTTAACAACCAATCCATGAAAGAGGGAAAACCAAAATTAGTGCGATGTTAGTTTTTATGAAATAATTTTTACGTTTTACAGGATGACTGCGGTTTATTGACTAGAAAATACAACTAGAAAGTGCAAAAAATAGCCATCCTGAAACAATTATACTCAGTATCCCATCTAACTGATATACACGCGATAAATAACCTTTCGAAAACTTTATTCAGCCTACTAACTGCGATTGTTCCAAAACTATTATTTTTTTTAACAAAAGCAACCCTCAGGACAACAGACGGACAGACCTAATAGTTGACGTCAATATTTATTATTTAAAAGGGCATACTGGGTACGATTGGCCCCTTTGTTCTTCGATGGGCTGACGTTCCAAAAAAAAAAAAAGTTTGTATTTATGTTTCCTCTTTGCTGATATAAACAATTGTGTTTAGAGCTTGCCATACTTAATATTTTACTAATAAACATCTTCTCTTCCCTGGGAGCCGTCTAGATTTACTACCCGAGGCAGCGCAGCCTCTAATCTTTCATGGTCCTTTAATCCAATCCTCCCATTAGTCTTGTCCCTTCTACAAGTCTGTATAACCCCGAGACTGGCTAGTTGATATATTCCTGTGGGCGCATTTTCGGTTGCCCAAATAATGCCTGTTTTTTGTGATTCAACCGAGGGCTAAACCGCTGCAGGAAGTCTTGGGATGTTTTTGTACACTTAAAGGGCAATCTTTGGGTAATCCCTGGAAATCCTTTGAAATCGGGGAAGTCTTTGGCTATCTTTGGGTTATTTCTGGAAATCTTAGGAAATATTGGAAAATCTCTTGAAATCTTTAGGATGTCTTTGGAAATCCCCGATATTTCGAGGAAGTCTTTAACCATTTTTTGGAAATCTTTGGCTATTTCATTGCATATTTCCTTCTTTCTTGCTGCATTTGCGATTTGAATTCACAAGGGCAAGGGCAGAAACAACCCACACAAATCGAGAGACCAGAAGCCGTCGTATTGTATAAGAAAAAGTGATATCAATTCCGAAGATAAAATGAATTTTCGATCGGTAGAGTTGTTGAGTGTTTCTAAGTATGTTCCTGAAAAAAAAACCAACACAACTATACTTAAAATTGATTAGTAATATACTGCAGTCTTTTTTGCTACTGCATATAACTGAAGAAATGACATATTTAATGTGGCATTTGGTGTTTGTGTTACGAATTTGGAGAGCATGGTTAAAAGAAAATAATTATCCTCTCAATAAAAACTTTATTTCAGTAAACTGTTGCATAGAAATAAACGCTCACTCATTAATAAATCTTGTTAGAGTTTATAGAGATGGTCCCAACCAAAGAAAAAAGTTTTGTTCCTTGCCTGTACAAGAGCCAACCTCGTGAGCAAACATCCCGCTCAGCTCGTTTACTAAAGACTATATTATACTCCACTGTTGTGAGTTTTAGTATGCTAAATAACAGGCTAACAAGAATTCACAATTTGCAGTACATTTTAAATGATGTATCAGATGAATTTATATTTTCATGAGAGCAATCCACTTCAAGAATGGGTGATACAACTCATGTGCATCCGTATCTAAGAACACATGATTTTAAACTTATGCCAAAGGTATTGCTGGGAATGGGAATAAATGTCAAAAATAATACATTATACAAAGATATATTTAATTCCCCAAATTCGTTAGATCTTGATGTGGACATTACTGAAGGAAGTGACCTTTCTGGCGATGACGATATATGTGCAAACTCCGAAGTAGACAATTTAAATGGCCTTTCAAAACTAACAGATTTAGGCTTTTTTTGATAAAACAATAAATTTAAAAGATTAATTTATTTTTAAATACTTCGGAAGTAACAAAACCTTTTGTACCTTGGTTGGTTTTTCAGTTAAAAACCTAAAAAAGTAAGTTCTGATAGGTTACTTAGGTTTAAAACTTAGTGTTTAGATAATTGCAATGATAACACAGCCCACCAAAAAAAAAGTTGAAGGTTCGAAAGAATTTACCAGGTCAGGGTTAGTGGCATTTCAAGGTCAAATCGCAACCAAATTTGATAAGGTCAAACTGACCACGGATTCGGATTTAGGGAACTCAAAAATATAAGTACACATTCTTCAACTTTGGTTGCGATTAATTTTTCAGATTTGATCTTAAAATTACCTTGACCGTGACCTAAAGTTCAGAAAGACTTGAAAATGGTATCTTTATGTTTTTGGGGTTGCTGAATTCGAATCAGGGGTCAGTTTGACCCCATCAGGTCAGGGTCAAGGGCAACAAATTTGAAGAGTGTATACTAATTTTTTTAAGGTCGCTGAATATGAATTAGTTTGACCTTATTGGGTCACGCTCACGAGATATGTCAAGGTTAAATTTGCCAGACTTGACCACGGATTAATACTTAGCGACCTCAAAAACATAAGTATATACTCTTCAAATTTGATTAGAATAATTTTGCAGATTTTACTTTTAAGTGCCCTTGTCCCTGTCCTGATGTGGTCAAACTGGCCCCGGATTTAGCGACCTCAAAAACATAAAGATATCATGGTTAAGTCTTTCGAACCTTATCTTTTTTTATTGGGCTGCGTAATTTTGCAGATTTGATCTTGAAATGTGCTTGACCCTGACCTGATAGGGTCAAACTGACCCCGGATTCGGGGTCAGCGAACCCAAAAACATAAAGATACCATGGTCAAGTCTTTCGGACTTTTAACTTTTTTTTGTATGGCTGTGTAATAAATAGTGTACTTTATTATGGTATTGAAGCCGTAATTTAAATGTGCCTAATAAAATCTAATAATGCATAGGGTTATAGAGAAGCTTAATACATTTTAACTCGATGTTTATAAATTTTAAAATTCATATGGCGAATGCTTTAATATGCCTGGGGTATCTGGGAAATCTATAGGATATCTTATATTATACTAGGAAATCTTGGAAAGTTTTAGGAAGTCTTAGGATATCTTTGGAAATTGTGGGAAATCTTAGGAAGTCTAAGGAAATCTTTGGAATCTTTGGGATGTCCCGATTTTTTTGGGGAAGTCTTGAATTTTTTGGGAAGTCCCTGAAATCTTTGTACACCCTGATGACTAGTGGTTTACCCCTCGGATTCAACGCTTCACATTCGCACAGGATATGCTAGGCTGTTTTTTCCCGTCGTCGCACATTCTACAACTTGGGTCCCCATTGTATGAGCCTATCTTGTGTAGGTGTCCTCTTAGGTTATCGTGACCTGTTAGCAGCCCTACTATTATGCGAAGTCTTTTCCTACTTTGTCTGAGTAGTTCTTCCTTCGTTCTTTTGGATGGGCCTCTTATGAAGCCTTTTCCATGTCTCATTCTACTAAGGCTCCCCCAGTATTCCTCGTGTTTGTTTCGAATCCATTCCCTGGTTTGCCCTCATGCTGTGGTATTGGTCACTGCAAGAGCAGGCTCTGGTCCAAAGTATGGTGTGGAACCATCCACACAGTGACACAGTGACCACACTGACTCGCTAGCTCATCCGCTTTTTCGTTGCCTTGTTGCGTTCTCTCAGGACTTCCCAAGGCTCAGTACTGGTACCAACTCTAATTGCATTAACGATCTTCTGTCTTTTACGATCAATTGAGTTCATAGTTCTGCTAACCCCTTATTCTACTATTCAGTTTTTCAAGCCAGTCGTCAAGCCGGATCTTGCCAAATTTAAAGTCACAACAACATAGTCATATTCGTTGTGGTGCAAAAAATCTACCATTGCACATACTTGACTGATAAGCTTCCAAGTTGTACAGAACAAATAATCATTTAGCTCTGTAGGTGTTACCTTTAAGAACAATCTTACTTGGTACAAACAAATTATGTCGGTAGCTACATTGAAAAATGACGTATTCCTCGAGTTGGGAGATATTTCTTTTCTTCTAATCTGTATACTCTGTATTTAGCCCAATTTAGATCCTGGAAAAAATTATTAGTTCCCAAATTTAAAAGTATTTAGAAAAGTATAGAATTGAAGAGGACAGATAGTATGGATTCCGTCACAAGAGGTCCACAATAGGTCTTCCTCATTTGTTTAACTGGTGGAACTGATCTTATGTAAGCATTGTATTGTAATTTTTGGGCTTTCAATCACTTCTTCATTACTAAATCTTTTTGCAAAGTTAAAGAAGTTTATTTAAATTTTTCAGCAATTAGCAATCATCATTTTTGATGCCCACTGTATAAGCTTATTTTTATTCCAAGTAATCTTTCCATAACATTATAAAAAACAGTCGATTTAAGCAACAATTAAGTAATTTATTACTATCAATATATGTTATTTTTATTGATATCTATACTGAGCATATTTATGTAAGTACATTAAGAAACTTAACATTAAACCAAAAAACTGGATATTCTAGCTATTTATGTAGGTACTTTTTATAATTAAAGAAAGTTCATTGGTGTACCAGGCAATATTTGTAGTATTTAGTATTTAATTATATAAACGAAAGTTGTTTAAATCTTTAAAGTAATTCATTTTTCTTGGGCAACAACCGGCTAGTGTGTCCAGAAGTGGAATCTTTCTTTTTCTTCCTGGTCTCCATGGCACTTTAGTACTTGGGCTTTAAGCCTTTATGATCTGTACCTAGTTATGTGGGACCTCCGAAAAATTCCCAGCCTAACAATGTACAATTTTATTTTTTAATTTTTCAACATTCCAATCCACCTATGTGGTCCAACAATGTAGAAAGCCATAATCCCTTTCCTAAAGTAAGTTTTCTCCAGGTTGCCAAAATACCCTTCTACAGCACAGTTGCCTATTCATTTGAAAAAAAAAACTGTGACTGGCGAAGAAGGTTTGGGGAGAGTCGAAGAGGTCAAATCGGGGGGTAGGGGGGAAGGTTTATAGTTTACATTTGTCAACTTTTCCCGGGTGTAAATGATATATCCTGATGAAAAATCACTTCTTCTGTAAGCCAGGCCTTTTTTCCCGAATGTTTTAATCCAGTTAAACTAAAAGATTAGAACAGTATTTGCTCGTTCTAGTTTTGCCCTCCCCAAGATTTTCAATAAGCAAAATGCCTTTAGCATCCCAAAAGACAGATGCAATAACTTTGTTAACTGAAGAAACAGACTTGTTTTTTTGATATTGGACAACCGACTTCTGTCCACAATTTGGACTGCTGTTTAGACTCAGGAGTATAATGGTGAATCCAAGTACGCAGAGTTTTTCATACTTAGTATTTCGTTCAAAATACATTCAACACGTTCTTGTGAAATGCTTATGATATCATGAATTTCAGCTACCTTAACCTGCCGGTCGTCCAATACTACATAAAGTACTTTTTTAATAATTTTTGTAGGGAAACTGCACGTTTTTGTCTACGCGGATCATCTTCGATGCTGGTACGACCATATAATCTTAACAGCCCATTTCTTAATAGTAAAAAATAAAGGTAAACTTTTGGAAACCTTACCTGAATTTTTGTAGTTAATCTCTTTTATAAAGAATATTAAAACGTGTCAATATTTATTTTTTCCATTTTCAAGAATATTAAAAACACGTGTAATTTAAATAACTCTGGTTAAAAAAACTTTCTATTAAAATTACCTGCGCCTTTGAACGTATAGCTATAAAAGGTATACCAACCCGACAACAACAACAGTTTGCAGATAACATCGCCCTCTCTGGTCGATATCGCATGTTCGCTCAAATAGTGTCATAACTCAAAAAAGTATCGAGAAAAAGGCGTTTGAAATTAATTTTGGTTAGTTTTAATTTAAAAACTGTCAAAATGAGCACGAAATGTTGTTTATTAAGAGTTATTTTAGCAGTACAAAAATATTAGCTAGTTTGAAAATACCCTAGGAACATAAACAATTACATCACAGCATGTCATATGTCCACTTTTATTGGGCAAATTCACAGACTGTGTTAAATCAAGTAATTACATATACCGTTATTAAGATACCCATGTTCCGTTAGTACTTAGGTTTTAAGCCTTAGTGGACTGTCGGGAAATCATTAAAGAAAAATGCTCTACAAAGGATACTTCATAAAATACTTAGACAAACACACAAGTAGCAATTACACCCATGAGTGATAATTATTCATCACATCGGCACCACTGTAACGTGCAAACTTCCATAGGATAACCTTCTTGACAAAATGGTGCTTCTAAATACTTTCATATACGCCAACGAATTACATTGTTGTCAATTTAACGAAAACTTTTCCTAAATGCTACTTAAGCACCTTGCACAACCCGACATGTGACACTAAATGTGTTTGGTATGTCATTGATTTTGGTTAATATTATTATGACACTAGTGTCACCTAGGCACAAATATTGTGAAACTAATGGTGCAGTAAAAACATTTTTTAATTTTTTGCTTGGTTTAATGATATTTACCTACTCAATAATAGTAAATATTTCTTATTACTCGGTTTTTCCACCTAAAATATTATCTCAAACCAGAGCAACTTAAAAATATATACTTCGCATTGATTCAATCACAATTCAATTATGGCATTTCTGGTTGGGGGGTGTAAGGGATTGCTATTTAAAGAAACTAGAAGTAACACAAAAATAGATCCTTAAAATTATTTTTAATAGAAACAAGAAATATTCTAGTGATCAATTATTTTCTGAGGCGAAAGTATTTAATATCAGACAACTTTATTTTTTTAATATTTTGATGTTAGTGCATAAGCAAAAAATTATACTACAAGGTGTTACTCATGAAATAAACACTAGGTATAAAAAAGATTGTATGTATCTGTATCTGTACATTTCTTAGCTCCAAAATTTTTTAATTTGCTACCAAATAAACTTAAAGAAATGATGTTTTCAAAATTATTTAAAAATGAACTAAAAAAAAATGGCTTTTACAAGTAAATAGAAATGAAATACGAAGTTTTTTCTAAAATTACCTAAAATTTGAGATGTGCTAATATTAAAATAGATTATAATATTGTGACTTAAAGCTCTGATTGTAACAAAATTACTCGATTTGTACTTTGAACTTAAATGTGACAGTTTTACCCAAATAGTGACACTACCCGGACATTACAAAACAGCGCTAACGAGCAACAAATGTTGCTTCTGTGCTTAAAATGTTTATTTAAATGTTTATATAAAAATTGTATTAATTTTTGGAAAAATAAACTTATTTATTATTATTATTAATATTGTTGATGTATTTTATTGGCTATATTCTTTTTTCTTTTAGAAATTCAAACCAAATGGGTAACATGAACACGTCTATGAACAGCCTGGGCGGTTATAGTTCCTTCAATTCTGTGTTCGGCTCGGGAGACGCGAATACGCCATCACTACTGGACCTAAGTGAGTTCCCTTCGCTGACGAACCGGAATTCGGGTGACGTGCCGCAGCCCAGTCCCATGCCCGGGGCGAAACCCTACGTTGGAATGGTCAAGCAGGTGGGTTAGAATAATACATACATGTCAGACAGTTTAAAGTTAAATTATTTATATTATCACTATTTTTTAATTAATGTTGTTTTCCATTGATCTTAAGTTATGCCGAAGAATGGCTTAGGTCTATAAATATGGCTAGTGCACCTACTTTGGCTGATTGATCAGCAAATTCGTTGTCTACCATTTCTTGGTGTCCTGTAACCATCGGGTAACTTTGAGATTTTTGGTATCAACAACTTCTAACACTACAGAAACATGTAAACTGTTAAGCAATAATATAAAACACTTAGTACAATTGTTTTCCTTTTGTGGATATCTGGCAACAGCGCAATGGCGACATAACTTCTGTGAACTGCATAAATACCACTGTGAACTGCATAAATACCATTGTTGCCAACTGTGGTTTCTGAAGAAGAATAAACGGCGGGAAACTTAATTTGCCAGTCTATTTAATTATGGTCTGTTTAAACTGTAAAAAAATGTTCAGGTTATATAAACATTAGGACAAATCCGTAAAATACAAAAGAAAAAGGTTTACTTTTGAAGAAAATATATAAAATTACTTTGTAAGGGTGCCAAACCTTTTTTTTATATCTGTGATCAAAAACTAAGGTGAATTTTGTTATAAAATAAAAAATCTTTATTTATTCTTTCAAATTTATTTCGTCCCCCTTAAAATAATCCCCCTCCGATAAAATGTACTTGTGCCAACGTTTCTTCCAGTCCTCCATGCGTGCCAAATAGTTGTCTTTAGATATAGCCTTCAATGCACGTAGCGATTTACGTTGAATCTCTTCAATCAACTCAAAACGGTATCCTGGAAGTGGTCTTTTGACTTTGGGGAACAGCCAAAAGTCACACGGAGCTAAATCAGGCGAATGCGGCGACTGAGCAACGATATGAGTAGAGTTTTTGGCCAAAAAGTCTCGAATAACCAATGCAGTGTGAGATGGTGCATTATCGTGATGCAAAATCCAAGAGTTGTCTTGCCACAATTGCAAATCGCCTCACGCAAAATACGCATAACATTCAAATAATTCTCCGTATTGACTGTTTGGCCGGGTGGAAGGAATTCATAGTGCACTACACCACGATAATCGAAGAAAACAGTCAACACGACTGAATTTTTGAACGACTTTGCATTGAATTTCGTGGCCGTCGTTTACCTTTTGCACGGTATTTACTTAATTTGTCTGTTGTTTCCGGGTCGTATGCATAGATCCAAGTATCATCATCAGTAATAATGCGTTTTTTAACGTCCTGATAGTTGGCAAGCATCTCTGTACAGACTTCTCTGCGTCGTTCTTTTTCCATGAAATTAGGAAATTTGGCACCAAACGTGATTTCACTTTTCTGAGACCCAAATGATGCTTCAAAATCGCTTGAATCGATCCATATGATATATTTACCATATCCACAAGGTCTCTAAAAGATAATCGTCGATTTTCAAGCACTAAATCCTTCACTTTCTTGATGTGTTGCTCGTCAATTGATGTTGATGGTCGTCCAAAGCTGCAACATGTTCTCGGCCCTCTTTGAAGTCCTTATACCACTTATACACATTTTTTTTGCTACATGGTATCATCGCCGAATGCCTTTTATAGCATTCTGAACGTTTCGGCACAAGAAATTTTATTCTGAATGCAAAATTTAATCGCACTTCGTTGCTCAACAAAATCAGATATAAAAATCGCCAAATCAGTTTTTCTTCGTTTACAAAACCAAGCGTAAACAAAATACTAATGATGTTAGAGACGTCAAATTTTTACCAGATGTTACTAGCAGTGGTACCAACTTACAAATAAAACAATTTGCCCGAATCGGCATGCGCGAGAAGTTTAAATGAAATATTCACCTTAGTTTTTGATCACAGTAGTATTCTGTGCAAGGTAATTCATTTTATTAAATATTTAATTGATTTTAAACGCAAAATCCCGAAATAAATCATTTTTTGACAAATAGTTAACATTTAAGTTATGCCCTGTTAACAAGAGTTTGCATTTTTTCCTCTTTGTTAATTTACCCATTGTTAGCATTATTAAATTTAACAAGTTCGTCATTCGGCCGTATGCCCAACATATCTATGAGTTTTAGTTATAGTTACCTTAATCCCTCACGAGCTTTACAATCGATTGGGCTAAGCCCACACATTGAAATACCAGTTCTCTTTCCAGCCGACGTCCGAGTCGAGCGAATTCACCATGTCAAACGAAGATTTTCCCGCGCTGCCTGGGACGCAGAACCGAGTGGAAGGCGCGTCTCCGGCAGGCAGCCAATCAGAAGACAGGGGCGCACAGGACGGCACATCGTCGGACTCGCAGACGCAACAAGGACAGCAGACGTCGGCGGCGCAGACGGTTAGTTCGGCGACGGACAAGAGTGGGATAAAGCAAACGGGTAAGTTTTATTTAGGGTTACCAATTTGTGAGTAACGTCTTTATTGTGAGCTAACATATACCTTTTAAATTAATGTATATTGGTTATTATTTTGGACAAAAACATTAAAGAAACGAAAAATATCCTATTAAAAAGTCGGTTTATCTAAAATTTTTGTTGCACGACGCTGGCAAATTGTTCTAGCATTTCAGCTAAAAAAAATATACTCTCATCATATATCTATGCTTTTTAAAAGAACACTTTTTCTATCTTTTACAGTCAAAACGACACAGATTATCGGCCATTATGTCTATTGGACCATCCATCTAAGGACATGCAAACAGATTGTACAGTTAACTTGTTAAAGCAATTAGATTTTCCTCTTTCAAATATTTCATTTAAGAGCGTTGATGATAACTAAAATCTAGATAATGGAAGGTAACCAGGTCCTAGCATTTCTATGACCTTTCCAAACTCCTTATTTTCTCTAGCTTTAGCTTTTTGTAGCGTAAACGGCTTTGGCTATTTGTCTGTCCAATTTTTTTCTTATCTTGTCCAGTTCGCACAACAAAAGAATCCAAATGACCGCTACTTCCACTATTTTCACGTCTACATACACTTCCCTTTTCACAGTTTTCGTTTCTCTGTTTCTTTGCCAACTGGATAATTTCACTCTGGCTAGTTCCAAGCTGTGACTGACAATCACCATGAAGAGTTTCAAGATCACTGCTGATATCACTAGTTTCATTTTTGCAGGTTTTCCAATGACTTTTAGTCTGTTCCCTAGACCTTTCTATCTTTAGTACACTTTACATAGTGCTCTACAAACTAGTTTGCCCACCACTCTCTTTTTTATAAAATGCGGCCAAATTCTAAATTCCTTTCTGCCCCAGCTTGCCATGAGTCCAAAAGTTTCGAAAGATGAACCCCTAAAGCAAAAATATTACTGATAACTAAAATAAGTGCGTATCATTTAAATAACCGGGCGTTGTCTGCCAGTTATTACAAGTTTTGACTAAGCGGCGAACTTGCAGTACTAGGCGGACGAAATTTTCACATTAATACAAGTTTCGACAAAGGCGCAAACTTGCAAAAACTACGCATGTTAAAACTTCTCCAGTTTTGCTTCGTATCTATACTATTCCTGCCTAAAAATATTTCTTTACTTAACAAAACAAAATTTAAGCTGTTAAAAATATTTAAAAATAGTAATATTTGTGGAAGCTGGTAATTTAAAAAAAAAGTAAAAAAAATCATGATTTTTTTTAAATCATCGATTTTTGATTCTTAGAAGAAAATCAAGATTTTTATCAACCCTGAATTTAACAACCCTTTTTTTCAATTAAGGCTTGGACTACGATCCGGCTCGTCAAATTTTTATTTCCTTTTTGTTTGGACTTATTCCCCTGTCCCCGTTCTCTCTGATTAAATCCCATATATCCCATTGTCAAGGTCTCCCTGAAAAACAATATACAAGTCAGCTATGGAATTCTGTAGTAATAGTCCAGTAAATGAAGGGACAAAGCTGTAAAAATATTTGTTCAGTTTTCCCTTGTGGCGCAATTCTTAGGTCTTCGGGGATGCTGGGGAAAAGCTGAAATGTGGGAAAGGGCTGAAAATGGCCCCTCAAGGCCCGAAAGATAAGTTTTTCGCTAATATCTGCCAAAATATGCGAATTGGAGGATTTTTGTTTAGACAAAAAATGAGGATCGTCTTATAATCTACAAAAATGGTCCTTATAATTTTTTGAAAAAATCGATAGTTTTCGAGATAACGGGTCCCAAAAGTCCCCTCATTTCAGCTGCCGTCCTACCACTAGAATTAATTAATTAACTCAATTCCTTTGCCTAGATGGAACTTTCGTAAGGCAAACTGGGAAAAGTATCAAGCTCAATTAGAGAACGATATCAGACATATCAGGCCTGAGATAGAAAACTACGAGAGATTTGCCAAACTTATAATAAGCTGTGCTAAAAAACACATTCCACGCGGTCTAACCAAATCCTACATTCCATGCTGGACTGAAGAATGTAAAGACATATGATCAATACGGCAAACCCGAGATCCAGACGTAGTAGAAGAACTACTGGGGGCTCTGAATTTGCAAGAACCATCAGGTGGAAGGAAACTCTCAAAAACCTTAACTTTACCATAGCAGTCCCCATCTAGCCTATAGAAAACCGGGATCAGGCCCCAACACTCCGACAACTAATCCGGCACCACCAAACACAGAAGATATGGGAACGCTTTGCCGGGCTCTCCAAACCAGTTATAGAAAAAGTTCATAAAGAGAAGTAAGACATCAGCTCAAAAGATCAGAACTGCACATCAGCAAATCCTTCCCAAACAATGAGACAAATGAGGCCGATGAACTTTTAAAAAAAACCAAGAGTAAAAATGTCGCAAAGCTGCGGGGTTGACAAAATATTTCCGGGGTTTCTTTAAAACACTGGTCCCAAAAAAACGAAAGTGGGTTCTTGATTTCCCTTTCCAAAATAATGACGACACAAAAGCTCCCAAAACTATTCAAACAAAACAAAGTCATCGCAATCTCAAACCGGGGAAAGACCCTTCACTACCAGAGGCTACAGGCCAAAACCCCCTTCTAAGGGGTTTGGTTTTAAAATTTTTTTGGGGGAATAATCTACCGAAAAGGGTTTTGCAATCTGTCGGAAAAAAATTCCCGTGGAGCAAAAACAGGTTTTATGCCAGGAAGGAATTGCAGCGATCAAGTCC
>JAHBCN010009605.1:35243-58351 GCA_019359885.1 Listronotus oregonensis
ACAGACTATTATTTCTAAAATTGGAATATGACCACCCCTACTTAAGGCAGGTAGTAATAGAGACCTTGGGGGTCTATAATTTAAACAGTAAAGTTTATGATGAGTCCCAAAATTCAAAACGTCGCGCCGCATTTAAAAAGTAAAATAAAGAAAGAAAAGTGAATAAAATGTCAGAATTTACTTGAAACCTATTTTTATGATAAAATTATTATATATTCATTTATCCTGATGCATTGTACCAATAAATTCAATGTCAATAGGTTCACGTATTATATTTAATATCATTAGAAACAAAATATTTTAAAAAATTGTTTATATTGGTGAGTGGGTATGTAAGTTACAGAATTTTTCACAAAAACAAGATAATAATGAAAGATAAAAATTATTTTTGGAATGTTTTTTATGTTGTTTACGAAAAGTCAAATTATTGCGCGAGTGCAGAAAAAGGATTAAGTAGTCAATAAGAACATCAGATTTACATTTTTTCTTCGAATTAAAATTTTATACTTTAATAAAAATATCCCGAAAGGTATTTACTTTAGGTATATAGAACATATTGAACGAGATGAAAAGGATTTTTGCTGTAAGATAAATTAATAATATAAACGCTATGTCCCATTTAAAAAATTATATGTTTGAATTTATCAATTAAGGGGTAAGCACGTTTTTAAACACATTGTATGATTTTTCTGAAATATTTTCATTTTATTGCCTTACTTTGAACTTTTTCTTTCTGTCTGCAATTTAAATAACAATCATTTCGCCAGCGTTGACTACACAATTTTCCCACTCCATCGCGTCACATCACATCACATCACGCACCCCGCCCTCTGTCACACACTACGCGGTGTAGCGCGCGTCGTGCTATTAAGCAATTTTTATTTTATCGGATTTCATTTGTAATTATTTTGTAATATGAATGTGGTTTCATCAACCTTTCACGCCCCTACCATTCTATCAATTTACGGAAAAGTTTTCTAAAATCCTTTCTTAACTGACGTCTTCTATTGGGTAATTAGAAGCCTAATTATTAACTCCCATATTAACAATTTTAAAAATTACGATATTTTTATAAAATTTTCATCTCCATTTTAACTTCTCAAGGGATGTTATTTCAAAAATTTTAAAACACATTTTTTTTTTAATCGTAATCGATATCTTACATACTAATTTTCATACTTCTGAGTCCAGTCCGTTCTACCCATTTAGGGAAGAGTTTCCTAAAATCCATTCTTAGCTGACGTCTTCTATTATTCTGGATACTTAAAAGCCTAATTACCAACTCTCATATTTACAACTTTAAAAATGACAATTTTTTTATACAAACTTTTACCCCCATTTTAAATATCCGTCCAGCTCCCCCTTTTTAAAAAATATTAAAACAGATCATTTTTAATTTTAATCAAAAGCCTAAATACCCATTTTCATACTTCTGAGTCCAGAAATGATAAAATTCAATACAAACTTTCATGTGTGTGTTATCAAGATTTTTCATTATTGTCAACGTTAGAAAACAAATCCTCTGAAAAAACAATTTATTCAGTTTATTTTTTGTTTACTACTAACATCTGTTCAGTTTCATTTGAAAATGACGTAAGCAAAAACAGCTGAACACAAATGTATCGCATTGGTCCCTGACAGTCAGTAACCATGGTTACGAACGTAACTAACCAACAGAAACACTTTCTTTATTTGTTTTTGCTTACGTAATTTTAAAACGAAAATAAACAAATTTTGGATATATGTACATTTATTATAATAAACAGCAGATATACATATATAAAATAAAATTTTAAGGTTTATTTTATTAATTATTGACGTTGGCAAAACTCAGTTGTTCTAATAGATTTGGAATTTTTATAATAAAAATAAACGGTAAATCATAAAACGAATGTTTATTTTATTACTTTATGTCAGTAATAGTGACGCAGACGAAATAAAGCTCGTGAAAAATTCGCCCGAAGAATGCAGTAAAATAGGTTTTGTTGAAACTAAAAAAATACTACGTTTTGTGACATCAGAAAAAAATAATTTCCAAATTTCCCTTTCTCAAAAAGAGCCTTTTTTTCAAACACAATGTAACTTTGACTGGAATTAATTAAATACAACGCGTAAGTGCTCAAAATTGTTGTCTGGTCATAAACTTGTGCCAGAAGCTGTACATCCCCTTATATGAAGAGTTAACTGACCTACTTATTTTTAGATTACCATCCTTAAATTTTGCATTTTGAAAAATGTCAAAATTTAAAAAACTTAGGTGTTTAGTTGTTGTATTGCCATGACGACTTATTTGGACTCCGAAAAAATTAATTTTGCTGACTGAAATGAGTCCGTAAAATAGCCCTTTTTGGATCGAATAAAAAAAACTTTATTAATAAACAAATAAAAATAACGATTATCTCTGATTGATAATAAAACAATGAGTTGAACATTGAAAAACCCGGCACCCACGGTACTCAAGTACTTAGGCATCGATCCTTCGTGCGCTGACATAAAGATAAAAAAATCCAAAGCTAATACAACAATATATAAACAAATATTTTTTGTTGACCTTTTTTACTGTTTTTAATGTCACCGGTCTTGTTCCGACATTATTTGTGTAAACATAATTATAAATTAATTAATTAAGCATTAATTAATACTACAAATCGGTCCATTTTCATGGAAAAATATAATCGACCAGTTTCAAAAGCGAGTAAGGAAAATAATAATTAGTTCCACCTACAAAATTTTACAATTTGTTTTGAATTGGGTAATTATTTATCAGTTTTAATTTATATTTATTTACAGAAAACCCAGGTCATATGTTATATCTGCTGTTTTATTTAATTAACTTTTTATATAATTAGAAAAGGTTTGATTAGCAATTAATTACGATCAAAGTTTGTATACTAGATGGGTAATTAGAGCAAGGAAGTGAAATATTCCGTCGATAGAAGCGACGAGAAAAATCTTAAAATTGTAGGGGTCGTGAAAAGTTCATTTTCAGAATATTTTTAAATATTTTTTGAGTTCAAGGAGACTGTATAATATTTTATTTTTATATTTTATGTAAAACATATTATTAAGCCTAATGATGTATATGTATTGACAAAAATAAAATGTCTCTTAAGTTCTTCCCCGTAATGTTTTTAGAATGTTGTATTTTTACTTCATTCTTAAGTATGGAGTTATTGTCTGGGGTGGTTTCTATACAGGGTTATCCGAATTAAGTGGTAAAATTGTTATTAGTCAAATTATAAAGTTGTTTAAATTAGTAAACTATTAGTATTTTTACTTCCTTTAACCTTAATGAATGCAATAAATGGTGGACAATCCCATTTTAATAGTAAAATAGCATTTTTTTGTGGAATACCCTGTGTATTGTAAACATTGAGAAGATCCTTTAAATGACTTTGTAAAAATACTTTATCTTACAACTGCTAGTTATGAGACTCATTATTTGTGCCAATTTAGGCAAAACTATCAAATAACACACTAGTGTGTAATAAACCATAACCCACTAGTGGGTTTTTATAACTCACTCTCTAGTCCAAAAATATGTATTTATTTTTATGGTTATTATTAAAGGTATTTAAATTAACATTAATATTAAATAAAAATGATATAGTTTTGGTTGAACTGAATATGGTCAAAGTGTCCATGTTTCTATTGAAGGTTGAGGTCGAGGGTTCTATTAGACCGACACAACTGCTTGTTTGTTTTACTGGCCCCTCAAATGTTTTCATCAGTCCATCGTTCTTAAGTGTTGTCATGTTGGCCTCCGCATCTTCTTAAACATTGGCCGCTGTATAGTTTTTGATCCTTTAGGTTAAAATTCGTAACAATTTTTGATATGGTATTTATACCCACACACTAATTTGTACATTTGCCATTTTTATAAAAGACCAAACAGCGGCTGTGGCTGATGTTTTTGGTCGCAAAGAAATGTATTTTTTACACAAATCAACAGTGTTTACTGGAAATCCTTCTTTAAGAATAGTAAAATTTCTTGTTTTTTTTTTTGATTTTGTGTCTGACAAACATAACCAATAAATAATTTCCTTTATCTTGAACATTTTCAACAAGTTCCAGTAATCCCCATAATCAAAGCTACTTTCATTAGCAAATACTCAGTGACGGGGGGTCTGTCGCAAAGAGATTTTAATTTTATTTCTTTCCAAAGTTTTGGACTTTTTGAGTTTGTATCCTTGGGATTAACCGAAGTCTGGATTGTGCACAGAAACAACAATCACGGAACATTTAAAAATTCTCTTAGAAATTTCAGTTTTGTGTCAGAACCTAATTTTAGGCACTTTTCGGATTCTTTCCCAATATTTTGAAACGTAAAAATAATTTGACAACACGTTGAACTAACTGATCCTAACTTTGATTTAAACCATCTTATGATTTTATTATTGTACAGGGTCATCCAGTGAGGACTGAATAGGGCCATATTCCTCATAGTTAAAAAAATGTGAAACTTACTTGTGTATTTATGCTCGTAACATCTAAAATAATTATTTTAGATGAAACGAAAGAGATTCGACATAAAATTAACATATTCCTAATGGAATAACTTATTTATTGTTTTTTTAAGAGTCTCATTTTTTGTTTATAATATTAATAACATATATGTTTCACTCTTACCAATATATTTTAAAAGTGTAGTAATAAACTCCAAAATTCCACAGAATATTGACTTTTGGTATTTCATGTATTTATTGTTATCTTTTTCTATGTTCTATTTTAAATCGCTTTCTCATATAAATTAAAATAATTATGTTGTTACCAAAAATACATATGACATCCGTCAAAAAAAATTAGAAAAGAACTAATATATAAGGTATTCTATTCAAATTATTATCCTAAGTATTGTTTCAGTTTAAAATGGCTATTTCACATTTTTTTAAGTATGAAAAAAGCCACAAAAATGGCCCTGTTCAGTCCTCGTTGGATGACTTTGTACCAAAAATATGAAACTAAAGAGTTAATAGAAACAGAACTCACTAGAGCTGGAAGACCTTATTTCTGATTGCTGCATTTTCTTTGATATGCTCAGATACTATTTTTAAATTCCGCCTTATTAGCTTCATTTTATTATAAAAAGTATTTTGTTCTAATAAATGAAGTAAAAATTTTACAAAAACGTTATTAAAAAAAAACTCATTTTGCCAGTTGTTAAATTTGTGCAATATTGTTAACACAGAAAAGCAAATTGTGTTTTTATTTTGCCACTATTGACAAGAATAAATTAATATAATAATATATGTAGGTTGACCTACTTTTATGTTTTAACATGCATAGCTAATATGATTCAAGGTAGAAAGAAATATATGTATATTATCTTTATTTTTAACTATCCGAATACGTTGCAAGACCCAAATTTGTAAAGATAATGAAAATAAAAAAAGAACCTAATCAAAATTGATATGAATCAACTACAGTTTTTCCGCTTGCGTCATTTTGGATTGGCATTATTTTATCTTGTGGTCTTCGAGGGCTTGTTTGATAAATAAAAACTTTCTTATTTTTCTAATTATTGTTCTTTTTTATCTTGGGGAAAACCAAAATTTAAAACCCAATTTACCAACATACCGTTTATTTAGGGGACCTAAATATTTGCAAATTTAAAAGAGTCAGCAGGTCCCCAGCAGTGGGTTTCCTGGGGTTTAGGTTTGACAACCCCAAAAAAAGGGTTTAAAAAAAAATTTAAAAAAAAAAATTTAATCATTAAAAGCTACACATTTTTTAAATTCATTCGAACATCTTATTTATATTATCTAAAAAACCAAATTATTAAAAAAACTTGACTGCATTCAAAAAATTAATTTAATGGCGCGCCGTCACGTCCTCCTCGAGCCATACCGATGCGATGGTTGCAATCAAAAAAACCCAATTGATTCATTACGAGTTGCGTCATTTTGGATTGGCATTATTTTGCATTGGGTCTTCAAGGGCTTGTTTGATAAATAAAACTTTCTTATTTTTCTAATTATTGTTCTTTTTTATCTTTGGGACAGTCCTTAATATTTAAAGCCCAATTTACCAACATACCGTGGCTATTTGGAGAAGACCTAAATATTTGCAAATTTAGAGAGAGTCAGGTACCACAGTATAAATTTTCTATGGAAAAAGAGCGACTAAGTGGAAACTGCGAAGTTTTTTCCGATGTACAGGGTTGTTCATTTTAAAGTAAAGGGTTTTATGTTTTGAACTTCCTGTAATTTTTTAAAATACGAATTAGCATTTTGTGTATTTTTTCCGCATAATTCAATAAACTAATCAAAACATTTGAAAAACCAAAGAGTTAGCCAAGCCCCTTATTTTTAAATGGCCACTACCCGTATATTTTTATATCAATAGATAGACAATTTCACGAGGAATTCGGTGATATAGGGGTTGCTTGGTTTATTTCCTGCGTTCTGCTGCAATTGTCTAAAACTGATGATACTATAAGATAGTTTTACCTGAAAAACCTGGCTGCCACAGGTCACAGGTGCTTATTTGTCAAAGTCAAGAATTTTAAAAATACGTTTATTACTTTTTGGAGTAGTTTTATAATGAGGTTTTCATCAGAAGAACTGCTTCAAATTATATTATATGCTAAAAATGATATGATTTATCTATTTCTAAACCAAGCAGCAAAATTACAATAAACGGAAAAAATTTAAATACAATACGAGGTAAAATATGGTGGTAATAAAAACACTTATAACAAAAAATTATAATATTACTAATAATTTAAATGTTCTATATGACCCCGTTATTTTTGAAACATGATCTATAACCCCTCCTTAGCCTTTCTAAGCTCGCCGATATTATTTGAGGTTCTTGGTTAAGACGATTAATTTCATTTACAATTTTTCTCTCTATTTCTTCCTTGTTTGTGTTCCCATTTTGGTAAACGACATTCTTCAAGTGACCCCATAGAAAATACCCAAAAATTGTAATATCTGGACTATTAGGGGCCCATCTAATAGTGCCATAACGTCCAACCACTGATTGTATCGGCGATTGAGATATGCACAACTTGACGAACAGCAGGGGGGGGGTCCATCTTTTTTCCAAATTATTTTGCGATACGTTTCGAGGGAATTTTTTAAAATGCCCTAAATTTCGTTTTCAAAAGATTGAGATATCTTTTTCTAGTTAAATCCCTCATAGAATATTGGCCCGACAATTTATTGTAGAGCCACCACACCAGAGAAGACCCCCCTTTTGGTTTAATCTCTTGAAATTTTCTGGGTTTTTGTCTAGCCCAGCTGTGCTATTGGTCGGTTAAAAATTGCCGATGTAGAGAACGTAGAATCGTTTGAAACAAGGTAAAGATATTTCTTTGCATTGATTAATTTGGGAAACAAATTGAAAAGAAGTTCCTTTGTTAAAACTGTTAAATGCTACATAAAACGAAATATGGAAGATACTTAAAATATTTCAGGCTCTGAACCGCCGATAGGTCACTTTTTTTCCAGGGCCATACCTCAAGTCTTAACTCGCTAATTCAGGGGATACAAAGTAAAATAATTTAGAATAGCTTGATCCCGATTTCTTTTTCTCATTGTGTCCTTTTCTAATATGTAAGTTTTTGTTTCTTCGAATAAGACCTTCATTTTTAAAATCGTTTTTACTAATATATTTTGGGGAAATTTGCAAAAAATCTTTGTTTTTTTTCCCGGCGTTTTCTCCACATTTATAATAAAGAGTTTAATTTGAAGCCTTTTTTTTTTTGATAAAAACCTTATAAAACTACCCAAAAAGTAATAAACGTTTTTTTAAAATTCTTAACTTTGAAAATAAGCCCCGTGACCTGTGGCAGCCGGGTTTTTTTCAGGTGAAACTATCCTTATAGTATCATGCAGTTTATAGCAATTTGCAAACCCAGAAAAAAAAACCCAAACCCCAAAAATCCCGAACCTTAAAAATCTTTAATTGATTTATACGAGGCCAAAAAAAATCTATGTGGGAATTTTTTTTTTGTTTAAAATTTTTTTGGGATTCGGGAATTCAAAAATGCCCACTTTAAAAGTCCCTTACTTTTTTGATATCAATTACCCTGTGCCGGGTAATTTATTATTTTTAAAAAACCTAAATTTTAAAAGGTGGTCCCAAATATTTAATTTTTTTCAAAATATACACAACTTTATAGAACCCTTGGGTACTTGGTATTTTCCCCCAATGAAAAATTTTTAAAAAATTTTATTATTTAACAGAACGGCAAAAAAAGGGTTTAAAAATTTTCCTTTTTTTTCAAACAAAAAAAGGGGAAAATTTTTATATGGGGGCTCCACCTATTTTTAACATTAAAAAAAATGAAAAATAGAAGCTTTTTTTTTATTTTCTTTATTTTACGGGAATTTTAAATCTTTTTGAAAGAATTTAAAAAAAATCATATAATTTTGAGATGGCGGTTTTTAATCATGTTTTTTTAAAATTAAAGCAAGGGAAGGGGAAAATTTTCTTAAAAAAATTTATGTAGGGCTTTTGGAAATTTAAATTAACAGGGGGGATTTAAAAAAATTTTTAAAAGGATTTTTTTTTTTTAAAAAATTAGGTTATTTATTTGGATTATAAAATAAATAAATGGGAATTAGCTTACTTTTTTTTTAAAAATGTTTTTTTACTTTTAAAAGGGTTTCGATTTAAAAAAATACAAAGCAAAAAGTTTGTAAATTTATTTGAATTAACCCAATAAAAAGTAAATTTCCAATTAAAAGAATAAATAGAAAAAATTCCAAAATTTTCTTTAATTGAATTTAATGTTCAGGGGGAAAGTTCCCCTTATTAATTTTTGAAGTCTAGGAAAAAAATTTTTAAAAATTTCGGTTTCTTATAACAATTAAAAAGTATTTATTTTAAAAAATTTTTATAAAATTTTTATTTAATTTTTATTTTAAAATAAAAAAATTATTTTTTTTAATAAAAAATTTTAAATTTTTCAATTTTTGGGATTTGTTTATTTTTTTTTTTTTTTTAAGAAAAAAAAAAAAAAATAAAAGGGATTTTTTTAAATTTTTTTATTTTTTTTTTGAAAAATTTAATTTTTTTATTTTTTTTTTATTTACCATTTTTAATTTGAATAAAAAATTTTCCTAAAAAAAAACTTTTTTTACATTAAAAATTGACCCCAATTCAATCCAAAAAGGAAAGATGGTAATTTTCTATCCAAACTTATTTTTTTTGGGAAAATTTTTAATTAAAAAACTCTTTTTTAAAAATTCTCACCCGTGGACATTTGAACATTGAAATGGTACCATTTGGGTTTTTGGGTTCCCCTTTATATGGGGAGTGATCCCCAAGGCTTTTTCCCTAAACTTGGGCCCCCCGGCCGAAATTAATTTAAATGATCTTTTAATGGGGAAAACCCCTTTGCAGGGGGATTCCACCCCCCCCAAAAATTTTATTAACCATATAGGGGAGACGTAAGAGTTCTTTTAATTTTGATACAAAACAAATGCAAAAAAAAATTATTGGGAATAAAAAAGGATTTTTTTTTTTTAATTTTAAAAATTTTTTTTTTTTAAACTTTTTTTAATAAAAAACTTTTCCTTTATTTAAAATTTCACTGTTTTCCCCTTTTATTTAATTTTGAAACTATTTTTCATTTTGTTTTCCAAAACGGAAATTATTTAAACATAATTAAAAATACCAAATTAAATTTTTTTTTTATTTTTTTGTCACGAGAAGGTTCTTATTAAAAATAATAATAATTAAGTTGTGCGGAAAATTATAAAGAGATAGATAGATACATAGAATGTTGTGAACAGTACATTCCACAATAATGCGTTGATTTCTTGACCGCCATAAAATTTAAATGACAACCCTCAGTCGTAAACCCAGCCATAAATAAGTTGTCTGACAAATACCTATTGTGTAGGCACGGCACCTTTTGAAAGGGTACAGGCCCTGATTACTTACTAATATCAATTGTTTAGGTTAGCTATTTTCAACAAAACAACAAATATAACATACATGTAATAAATTTTCCTCCGAATCAAGTCTTTCTCAGCTTCTTTGATGCTTCTCAATTTTCCGCTGTCACACCGTTTTTTCCTTGGCTGGATGGGTTTTGTCACTATATCTTTTACTGTCGTAAATGCAACTTTGGTCAAAATACTCGTTTCACTAAAACTTGCACTCCGGTAATACCCTTTTTCTAAAAGGGTACAGTAAACGTTCTTTAGGATGTTTTTGGCATCAAGTGATAAATGTTTTTTCTTCGTTACACCATAACTTCCGGAAGCAATATTATTTGAAGTTTTACACAAATCTGACATATTTTGGATGCTCAATACCTTTAACGCACAACTTGACAAACACCAAAGATTGATGAACTAAGATGAAAAGACTGTTTTTTATTGAATACCTGCAATTTGCTATTAACCTACATAATATACCAAAAAGTAGGTACATTAATAAATAAAGGAAATTTTAAGTCTGGACCTACATGCTCGTACCCAAAGTTTATGGAGTTACCTGGTAAAACGAGAAATTAACGAATTATTATGGAATGTACTGTACCATTAAGCATTAGAATACTGAACACTATGTTTTTGGATTATTTTTTTTATTAATCATTACTATTATGAATATTAATTTGAAATTAATATTCATAGTTAAAACAGGGCAGCGTCTGTCGGGTCAGCTAATTTAAGATATATTCATATCTACATTTTTTTAAACAAATTTTCTGTTGTTGAACTGGCTTATGACGCCGCTGTCAAATTAAAATGGACATGATATAATACTAAATCTTTTGTTACAGGGATAAACTCGCAGCAATGAAGCTTAGCCGATATAAAGACGATCTGTTATTTTTCATGTTTTACACTAGTGTAGGCGATGTACTTCAAATAGCGGCAGCTGCTGAGTTGTAAGTATTCAATAAGTATAATACATATGGTGATTCAAAACATATTCGTAAAAACATATCAACAAAAATGTATACACACATGTGCATACAAGTAGGAAAGCAACATTTCGGTCATTTGTTATATGAGAATTTGTAGGTATCCGCTCGACTTCTTAAAGGCTTTTGACACGATAAATCATGCCTATGTGCCAAATTAAGATGATACGGTATTTCAGATAATGCTTTTTTGTGTTTTGTAGAGTCCCGTTTGTCTGGTTTGGTGCGTTTATGCAGATTTTATGGTTATTTCATTGAGACCATTGATGTGTTTCTTATGAATTGAATTTTAGTCCTCTACTACTACTACTACCGGGGAGGGTCTTGGCCGACTGTACTATTCGTCACCATCGTTGTCGATCTTCCATCAATTCTGGGTCGTATTCCATTCCAATGGACCTTAAATCTGCTTTGATGATGTCACGCCACCACATTCGGGGACGCCCAAGAAGTCTTCGTCCCATTGGTGCCCCCTCCCTTGCAAACCTCACTATCCGTGAGTCAGGCTGCCTTTGCACGACCCGCCCATTGAAGCCTTCTTACCTTTATCTCCTTCACAATATCTGGATCTTTGTATAATTCTGATATTTCTTGATTGGTTCTTACTCGGTACTGTTGTGTTACGGGCTTCGCATGGAAATGGTCCAAAAAATCTTTTGGCAGGGGAGTAACTTTTCTTTTTTAAAAACATTCTTTAATTTCCGTTCGTATTGTCCCCCAGGTCAGGATCCAGGTTTTTGTCGCCTATGCCAATACACCTAACAATTGTTTTTGTGGTTTTTATAACGAATGTTTTGGTAAATTATGGAATTTTTTGTTCTTCGTATGAGATGTTTTTTCGATGCTTTAATGTTTTCAGACTTTAGTGCATAGAGACATTTGTTACCACTTTGAATTCTAACTTTAATTTCTTCTGTCAGATTGTTATCCTCAAAAATTGTGGCTCCTAAATACTTAAACGTTGCGACCCTCTCGAAATTGAACTGCCCCATTGTGACATTCTGGTCCACTCTATTTCTACGTCCCATTTTGCTGGTTAGCATATACTTAGTTTTGTCTTCGTTTATTCTGCCCATTTGTTCTGCTTGTGCTTCTACCCTCGAAAAGGCTTCTTTCACAGTCAGCACTGAGTTACCTACTACGTCAATATCATCGGCATAAGCCAGCAGTACTCTTGGGCCATCTTGATTAAAAAGCTCGACGCTTAATTCTGCGGTTTTTATTACTTTCTCGAGAGCAATGTTAAATAGAATAGGAGATATCGCGTCTCCCTGCTCAAGTCCGCTGTTTACCTCAAAAGGGTCGGAAAGCATATCACCGATTCGTACTCTGCTTCGGGAACCGCTCACACACATTCTGGTTAGTCCTCTACTGTTCATAATGTTCTCTACAGATTCTTTAGATAGTATTAAATTGTGTTTATGTAATGCTTATCCCTATAATGTATATTTTTTACTAGATTTTTTTACTTCTGTGGCAAACTTAAATATTATAGGGTTTCAATTAATGCTTAGTATCATTCAGAGTTCCATTTATCTGATGAGACATAAAGTATTAGGCAAATAGCTGTTTTTGTCATTAAGCTCAGTAATATAAATGTTTCTCAGTGATAGAGTTTTGTCCTCTTCCGTTCATAATGCACACTCTAAATATCTTAAACAGTATAAAATGCTTTTATGCGGATAATACACAGGTTTTAAGCTTTACCATAAGAATTTCATCAATGAAGACCTTGCTCGAATAAAGAATTTCTCGAGGATACACAATTTAAAGCTCAGTTTTTCCAAGTCTGCTGTGATTAGATTATTTTTGGTTTCAAGAAAAAAAGACTTAAAAATTGGTTGTGGTTGGAAATATCAAAAAGCACTAAATAAACCATTTTCTTGTCTGAGTATACTCAATATTCTCAATTTATTCTTGTTAAAGTACACAAAAGTTTACACACATCAAATATAAAATACAGTATAATATAACTTAAGGCACAGACTGATACAATTTTTTTCTTTGGTAGGCAACTTTTAAAATAACATTTTAGTGAAAAATAACAATATCAAACAACATACAAGACCCACACTTATATGTATTTAAAATTAAGTTTAAAAATTTAAATATAATTCCAAATAGTCATAATTTTTATAGTTAAAATAAAATGAACTAGAAATAAGTTAAAAGTTAAAGATCAAGAACTAGTCACTTAAGTATGAGGCATTTTCAATAAGTAATCCTTTGAACTTGCTCTTAATCATTGGCATGGGTAGATTTTTAAGGAGAAATTTCATTGCCCATTAATTAGGACCATTTTGACACCTTCTCAGTCGCCAGAAGAGGATCATTATGTTGTATTTAGTTTGGGTGTTAAAATCATGAACATTTTCATGTAGTGTCAATGTGTTAATTTTTTTATTTATATAAATTAGGTTTTCGAGAATGGCCAAGTTCGTCATTGAAATCTCGGATGAGAGCGGAGCGAGCAGATTCTTATGTCACGTGGTCTCGCAGCAGATGTTCTGCTAATAAAATACGTGACATATGATAGATGGAAACAAAAGGAGCAAAAAAATGTGAATGAAGAACTTGGCCGGTACTGTTAGTATATGAAGAGACACAAATGCGGCCCTGCAGTCATCATGTTATCTGAGACTCGTCATAAGCCATACCATTTTTATTTGTAGACCACAGATTCTCTGTGGCTCCGGAGAGTAACGTCAGACTAATACTGGATATGACACAGAGTCTCTGAAATTTCTCATCTGATATACAAATTTTGTTAGTTTCCTGGTCACCTGGTTGCCATGTAATTAGCTTGCTTCGGTAGCAGACTCAGCACAACCAGTCATGTCCCCATTAAAAATACCATACACGACACAACCACAGGATATGGTTGTGTCGTCGGCAAAGAGGATATATTCTGCATAGGTTTATTTAACAAAAGATCGTCTATGTATATTAAAAAGATGTTGTTGTCAGTTGTTCTTCTCTATTGCCTAGTTACCTGTAGGTAGCAAGTTCTCTTTATGTTACGCAGTCCACAAAGGCTTAAAACCTAAAACTAACATAGCGTGGGCATCCTAAAAAAGGATGATAATAACAACCTATATACCATGGCTAAAATCAAGAATATACTTATAAGTCGCAGATAGGTTGATAAAAGATTGATTCTTGAGGATTTTATTGTATATCGACGCAGGACAGAGAATACCCAATATGCATTCTTTGAGACGCGGCCAACTCCCATCTATAGGCGTCCAAACCAATTAAATTGAAATATTGCCGTTCCAAGCCAATTACACCAAAAGTAGGGGTTAACACTGAACACCAATAATCTATAAAGAACTGTAGCAGTAAGGCGACTGCTTTTTTTCTTTTCCACGTATTCCTAATGTATGTCTCTTTTCTTTACACAGAAATCCTATTCCAAGATCAAGCTTAGCCAATCTTTCATTCATATTAAGTTTTTATTACTTGCCCTTTTGAGAGACGAATTTCAAGTTTTTAATATCGATAGCCCAATTTCCCATGACAGAGGATAATGTGTATAAATTTGGCAACATAGATTCCTCTGTGACGCTGCTTATATTCGCCCTGGCACAGTTATACAGGGTGATTCCTAAGTTGATGCTTTTTTTTAAACTGTATATAGAACTCATTAAAATAAACAATTTTTTAAATAACTTTTTTAAAAATACTAAATAATAAGGAACCTACATTCATTTAGCATGTTGAATACGACCCTGTCTTAAGTAACTTGTCACCGCCCAAGAAGTCTTCGGGCTGTAGTGCTTTGACACGTTGAAAGTGATCTTTTCGCAATGTTGTCCACACTTCTTTTTGACTTAAACCGACCTGACTTGCAATCACTCGAGTACTTGGGTCCAGAATGAGCCCGCAAGGGAAACCGTCGCGCGTACAATATCGAAGCAACGGTCGCAGATTAACGACATTCTCCATAAATGGGGAACATATCCACGTATTCATTGTTTCACTACAATTAATAGGACTTGCCGTATTTTCAAAAATGTAAATTTTTTAAAATTGGGCCGCCTTGATAGAGTATACAAAAAGCTGGGTTTTTGCTTGTTTTTAAAATTTAAAGATAATTTTTTTTTGCCCAAAAAATAATTTTGATATCTTTTTCACTACTAATTTTTTTAAACTTAATTAAAATATTATATGCATAAAACTGTATATATATTTGAATTGGTACTAAATAATTAAAAATGTCATTCGAATAAATCAAATAGAGTAGAGGCCCCAATATAGATCCCTGTGGTACTCCTCGGGAATACGACTCCTTTCACTCTTTGCCCGATTTAGCCGTACAAACTGAAAGCGATTTTCCAGATAACTCTTCAAAAAATTGTAGGGAAAACCCCCTAAGTATTTACCGAAGAACTTTTCCAACAATAAATTCTTTTGGTTGTACAAAATCAAAGCCGACCGAGCAATCCCACAAAAAGTCCCAAAACCAAAAACCACTACCCGAAGCCTCAACAGTCCACTTTTAAATGGAACATATCCAGTATTTATTGTAATAAAATTGTGCCATTTTCGCGATTTTAAAATTAAAATTAATCCTCGCCTCGTCCGGTAAAAGCAATGCGACTGATCATAGTGCGTGATTAACGAGACAAAAAACAAACGTAAATAAGAAATAACATATCTTTTTATGCCCAGGCTCGCACTACACATACCTTTAAATAAATTTATGCAGCTTTATTATTTTCGGGTTTTTGAAAAAATCTTATTTAAAAAAAGTGGCTTCACCCTGTATAGCTGTGCTTGACGTCAATTATAGCACATATAATATGTGGTTAACTCCATCTTTATATCTATCTCTTTTGTACTTATATTGTAATAGCCGAGCCGTTGTGTCGGTGTCGATAAAATTACCAATTGAATAGAACAACAGGTCTGTGTTCTAATACAGTTTGATGCAGAGAACAGTGATGGAATTTCACAAGTTCAAGCGGTAAAGTACTAAAAATTAAAAGAAAAATAAAAAAACTTGTGTTAATATTTATGTTAAATTTTATTTTCTCATTTCATAGGTATAGTCGAGAGTGGAGGTACCACACAGAGGAGAAAATCTGGATCACGCAAGTACCCGGTATGATTCTCGCGGAAAAAACACCAGGCTATGAGAGAGGCACGTATTATTTCTTTGACGTTCAAAGTTGGAGAAAGGTAAAAGTAAATACCTTTTTTTATTACTATTTATTTTTTATTTTATTTTAGTTGGTTAAATTTTATTGTTTTTAGAATATTATTGGTAAGTTTATATTATTTTAATTAATTTTTTTTTTTTCATTTTTGTAGTGCATATAAATATTTTCCTTCCTTAGGCTGGATTTAAGGCTCGACCGACGGTCAGTGCTGACATTGGTCAAACGCAGCTTTATCAGTAAAAATGTATGATAAACTGCAATGCGCGACGTAGATATTGGCAAGGCGCGATGGAAACGACATCTGACGGCTGCGTAAACTTATGCTTAAAAGCCGTGGAAGAGGTGTAAGATTGTTTATAAAATTTATTTATTTTTCGTAAATAAATATAAACAGGATGATTTATAAGGAAATTTCAATATTCAGGTACAGAGTCATGGTCCAAAAATAAACATAAAAGTCTATACAAATATGGGTCTGCAAGGCTTTCGTTTCCGAAATACAGGGTGTTAAAGTTTTTATTTTTTAAATAAAATCTGTGATAATGTAAATATTGGAGTAAAAATTGGTATCCGAGGGTTTTTTCGAGGGATTTAAACCTAATCTTAGTTCGGCCCTTAGTTGTAGGAGGTGCCACCTACACGTCTTTTTACTATTTTTAACAATCACAACTTTTTGGTATGGCCCTGTATTACATTTTTAAGTAAATTAAATGATGGTTGCACGTTTCAGCTCTGTTGTAAACAACTTGTATTTCGGAAACGAAGGTCTTGCGGACCCATATTTGTATAGACTTTTTTTTTGGACCCTGAATACGTACCTAAAGTATTTTTTCATTTTTTCCTCATGAATCACCCTGTATAAACCTGGTCAGCACTGTAAATGACTGTTGGATAACATTTCGAATGCCAGAATAACATCTGGTTAAATCTCCCAGGTAAAAATCGGCGGAATTTTGGGAATGTTTATGTAATTTCCAGGTTATTTCAGTGGGGCGTCATAACTCAAAAACTAGTGGGATTCGACAAAAATCGGCAATTGGCCCGATAAGTAAAAAATCACCTGACAAACTTACGAGTTCTAGTGCTTTACAATATGCTTAACACTAGGTTAGGTTTTAAAGTGAGTGGGCTTAACACCCTCCACTGCGACTGACCGGTCTATTGTGGCTTATACCTTTTTATATTTATCCCACCAGGTCCAGACTTTTAATGAATCTGATGTTTCAATGTGCTTTTGCCAAGGATTGTGAATCTGAGTTAAGACTAATATATACTTTACTTACTTGTTGAAGGCTTTATAGTCATTTCCTCTATTCACAATCACAGAAGACTACACTGACACTAAAGTCAATTCTGCAGACACCCCTTGGTTCCTTAGTTTATTAAAAAGAGCCTTTTTAAAATTCGCAAATCATTAAAAAAAACTTCAGCAAACAAATGGTACCCGACAAGAAACGAGTAAGTTTTTCTTGTTACGTCAAATTCGAAAGTTGTTCGGCGAAGCCCGAAAGCCGAAAGCCGTTCGGTTAAGCGGGAAATTTGAATTTAACACTTTTGCTTCCGTGCATTTATCCATTTTTCCCTTTTTTTTAAACTTCATCTGACAGTTGGAAATTATAATATTTGCAGTTATCATTTCTGCCAATATTCTTACATTCAACTACACAACAACTATTATGCACTATTTTGAATATTTTATCCAAGTGTCTTCATTTAAATCAGCATGATTTAACGAAAATTTCACCACAGCGAGCGCTGCAATCGATTCAGCTGTCCCCACTTCGCTCCTTGCCAACCTGCACTGTAGTTGATCGTACATTTTCATTGATATAGCTGCGTTTGATCGATGTCAAGTCATCGTGGGTCGAGTACTACTAAATCCAGCCTTAGGAGTCGTATTTTTTTACTTAGGTAGCAAAAATTTTTTTTTTTAATAAAATGATACATAATAAAATAGTACCGATTTAACAATTTTGAGATGTAACCAATGTCCAAAATGCCTTATTTATATTACTTTCTAATTAACCTTTCATGAAACCCTTATAATCTCTAAAATTTAATTGATTTTATCGTTACTTAGTAAACTCCATATTCTCCAAATATAGTAAAATACTTGATTTTAAAACTCCAAAATTAGTTGGGAATTTTTTTGGTGTTTTTTAACAATACTGGTACATCGGTGCTGATTTTAATAAAACTTTGCACAGATGCACATCAATAGCCAACAATGTCAAATCGCGACGCTTTCAGGTTTTCTCCGGCGCTCTTTCAGTTTTTTCCAGTTATCTCTCTACAGCATTAATTTAAGCCAATACGGTTTATGTCATTTTATTTCCTATAAAATGCCTAATAGGTGTAAATAATTAGGTAATAAAAATCATGTATACTGTGTCTTACAATACGATTAAAATTAATTTCTTCCTCTTTTTTTGTCTAAAATTTGAGACAATTTTTTAAATTTAAAATTCGCGAGGTCGCTAAATTACATTTTAATTTAATTTTTTTTACTTGTTCCATATATCCTAGTATATACCGTAAAATATTTATTAAAATCCCAATAAAATTACTATATAAAAAAATAATTATTGGACACTGCATAAAAATTATAAAAAATCGCTTGTCACTACGGCATATTTTGAGGCTTGTATATATACTGTTAATAAATTATTACAAATTTTGTTGTTTTTATAACACTGGAACTTTGGGCAAAGTAAAAAAAGTCATATCTTTCTTTTACAAAGTGTTTAAAATTTACAGGTCGAGTAGATATCCTAAATATCAACATTTAAATTACTTTAATTTATCTAGATTTTTGTCACCAAGTGCATCTTTTTTGCCTAAACAATGATATTTTAAAATAATATACCAAATTATTGTCTACATCGATTGCCTTGCTACACACAATATACAGGGTGTTGTTCACTATACAGAGACAGCCCCATCATTTTTTAAAATATATTTTTTAGAACAGAAAAAAAATACTGTAGTGTATCTCAAACATTTTGTAATAGTCGGTATTGTAATAGTTGGTATATAATTTCATGCTTGTTATTTTTTAAAGGTAAAATAAACAGTTTGCTATGCCTTATGGGTGAGCCATGAATTCGTTATTCAAAACATTAAAATTTATTAGAAATATTTTTTCAGTCATTAATAAAAAGTTTATACGATAAAAACAAACGGACGCTTAGTCCAGAATAAACCAAAATTTATTTGGTGTGCTCACTTTTTTAGGGTCCAAGTCCAAAAATAAAAATTCAAATACAACGATAAAATTCATATCTTGGACATTCGTTAAAGTTGTTACAGTCGTGCTATTTTACACAGCTACTATTTTTTGATAAACTGCAAGGGTCGTTCAATAAGCCCTTAAAAAAATATAAAAAAACAAATGACTTTTGGCAGATTTTTATTTATTTTTTTAATATATATTTTCCTGTTGGATTTGATACACTTTTCCAGGAGTTTCTACAGCTCTTTTTAAGTCATTTAAAAAAAGAGATTTCTGAGCCCTCAAAATAAGCATCTCTTAGGGTGATAACTTCTTCATTCGACGTAAACCGCTGTCCACTGAGCCCTTATTTTAAAGTCTGGAAAACCGAAAAAGTTCCTTGGGCCAAACCTGGTGAATCCGATTCATGCTGTTACAATTCAAACTATAATTACATGATTTTTGCCATTGAAAGCCCACAAGTGTCCACCAGTGCAATGTTTTGATATAACAGGAGTTTTTGTTTTTCAGATGAGGTTTTTTTGGTTTAATCGGTGTAAATGATTCCTCATGCATTCGTTTGTCTCTGGAGTGTAGTAGGGTATCCATGTTTTATCTACGGTGTCTATGTTTAGCAAAACAGCTTCAGAGTAGACCACACGATTGGGTTTATTCTCCACAGAGCAAATGCCGCATCTTGCCGATATTTTTTCGCACCCAATTTTTTATGTAAAATTAAAAATATTTTGTTATGCTTGTGGCCTAAACTACTTCACGCACTTTGATTCGTCGAGCACTTAAAACCACATTTTGGATTTCGTCAGTCATTTCGGAAGTAGTCACTTCCATTACACCTTCCTAACGATTATTTACCCAATTTTTGACAGTTGCAAACACATGAGCAGATGTATCATAAACCTCATCCAACTCAGGTTTAATTTTTTTCAGTGTTTGAAACTCACTTTTACTCATTTTTCTGAATCAACAAAAATTTCATGTTTTAATCGACAATAAAAATGAAACCATGTGATAGATTTATTTAAAACGACAGTTGTCTAATGAGTTATAATACTTTTTTCTACAAACGTGTTAAATATTTAATATCTACATGCCTTAAAAATTTTACTTTAAAGCATTGGTGCATTAATGTAACAGTTTAACGCACTAGTATTAAAAGTGAAATGTCAAATTTTGAAAAGTAACGTCGTTTATTTATTTACTAACATTTATATTATTTGTACAATTCAAACAACTTGAAAAACAAATTCCTTCTACAATTCTAGCATTCTCAGGTAACGTTGAGGCACAATCTGCCGCTCTTGTTTTCACTGTAAGTAGTTTTCTGGCAATAGAGTTCTTATTTTCCAAGGAATTTTCGATGTATCCCTCAGCAACGGTAGAGAATTTCCACCTGCCATGCCTCTTAATTGTCGTCAAATTTGCTCCAGCATCGGCAAGTAAACTCCCTGAAGAACGGCGAAAACAATGCCCCGTATAAAGAATCGCATTTGGAAGCTGCAGAAATCTGCTATAGCAGCAGGGATTTTTCCAAAAGAGTTAATTCCGACGGGATTTCTAGTACATTTACCCTTCGCGTATTTTAGGAGAAGTCTACATTTGCTGGACGAAGAGCCATATACTTTCGATAATAATCCAAATAAATTTTTTCAACGATAGTGAAATTTCGTGGTACCTTGGTTTTAGTATCTCGTATGTGAATCATCAATGAAGTGTCCATATCTTCCAAGTCGTCAAGAGTCAACTGACAAAGCTCCTTCCTGCGACAGGCACCAAAAATTCCCAAAATGGTCACTACTTTCATCAGAAGGTATTCATCATCAGGTGCACAGTTTAGAAAAAATTAATACTGATATCCACGTCATTGTTTATGCGTAGCATAGCTTTGATCATTGAATAAGTCGACCATAACGATGATGCTTTCCAAATATTCGCTTTTTTCTTAAAATACGCAAGGAATATATTTTCGGTATATTTTCCTGCAACAGCTTTCTCATTACACCAATTCATAAACTTATTGTAGGCAATATTATATTGTATAAGAATGGATCGATGCAACCAATACTTTCTCATACGTTTTGTTCCATTTCAAGTTCATTTTAAGTAAAAACCAAAACGAGCTAAAACTGACACGATGTATCAAATTTGAAGTAAACATGCCGTCACCAACCAGCATCAACAACGGTTGTTAGAATTCATTAATAAATGCCAACTTCAATAATTTTTATATACGATGCTATGTAAAACTATATCTTCCAATTTTAGAATAAAAATAGAAAAACATATTGTATTTAAAAGTACTTTGTACTTTTAACACTTATATCATAAATGACTATTTAACAATGCCATAAGCGCTTCTTGGATTTTTTTAAGAACTTACTGAACGCCCCTCGTATGTAATACGTCGTTTGGTGAGCAATGTACTTTTGGTGAATTTTTTTTTCAGGTTGCGAAAGAGTTTCACCTGGACTACACCAAACTGGAAGGTCGACCTGTGTTAAACACCACGTGAGCAAACTTCTTGGCTGATTCCATGACCCCCATCTCCCGGGGCACTCCCGCGTATAAATAAATGAAAAGTGTATACATTATAATAAAACTTGTTAATTTTAAGGTTAATTTTGGTCTGACGGTCGGATTTACTTTTGATCCGTTCGCCAGAATCGGATAAGTATTAACTTTCGAACGAAAACAAAAATAATGGTGGATTAAAGTTGTAAATCTATACAGTTTTCATTTTATTTGTATATTAATTTGTACAATATTAATAAATACTTACTGATTTATTTTACATTTGAGTTGAAGACGTACTCTTAGATCTCCATACTTCTGTGAGCACTGTTTATGTTGTTAATATAGGAGAACTTTTGATTTTTTATTTTTTCTTGAATGGTCTTTAGAATAGATAACTTTCCTGCATCGCTTGGGATATTGGCGGCGAACGGAAGGAAGTTTTAAGATTATTGGAATGCCAGTAACATGGAACAATTTTATCCACGAATGCAGGGCAAATAAACGTAAACTTCCATGGGGAAAAAGGCCTTTTGGATCTTGCGCAATAAATATTTCAGTCAGGTCCCGGGCTTTATAAATCTTTGTTACAATGCGCAAAAGACAAACATTTTAAAAAAAAAACAACTAAAATAACACAGCCGCACAAAAAAAAATAGTTGAAAGTCAAAAAACTTGACAATGGTATATTTATGTTTTTTGGGGGAGCTGAATCCAAGGGTCAGTTTGACCCTATCAGGTCAGGATCAAGGGACTTTAAGGGCAAATCTGCAAAATTACGCGCCTAATATAAAATTGGATGAAACATTGACCCTGGTTTTTTATGTTTTTTAGGTCCCCTTATTTGGGGCAACTTCAAGTAAATCTGCAAAATTATTAATAATCTTTGAGGGTATTTATGTTTTGAGGTCGCTGAGTATGAATCCGTGGTCAAATCTGTAAAATTATAATTTGGCAGATTTGACCTTATATCATTTACCATGACCCATGGGATCAAACTGGCCACGTTCATATTAAACGATCTCAAAACATAAGTATACACTCTTTAAATTAAGTTGCAATTTGTTTTTCAGATTTGACCTTTAAATGCCCTTGACCCTGGGCCCGATGGGGTCAAACTGACCCCGGATTCAGCGACCTTAAAAATATAAAAATAACATGATCAAGTCCTTCGGAACTCTTAAGTCAGGATCAAGGTCTTTTTTAAAGGGCAAATATGCAAGATTAATCACAACCAAATTTAAAATGTTATTTATGTTTTGTGGTCCCTGAATCCAAATCCGTGGTCAGTTTGACCGCCATCAAATTTGGTTGC
>JAHBCN010009606.1:0-34578 GCA_019359885.1 Listronotus oregonensis
TTGTTTTGTATCTATTCTACAAATAGAGTCTTAATTCTTAGAATTGTATCTATTGTATTACAATGTGTAGACGGTCTTCTAATAAATATTTAATTTTTAACGTTATTTGTTCCTAATTCATGAAAAATATAAACAACTTTTAAATTTTATTTTTTTAGTTGTCTAAATGACACTACCGTTAAAGAGTGAAAAGGTATCCGTATCAATATTTCAGGTGTTAATGACATGGTAGACGAAAATTTTTTCGATTTAAACGTGCAGAAAATGGACCATTTTGAATTTAAAAAAAATATCATTTTAGATTAAAAGATATACGAGGAATCGAATAATCACATAAAAAATATGGCATTCCATTTAAAAAAAATACCAAAATGACCCCTAGCAGTTTTATTTGATGTTCAATTATTTTACATTAATCATTTTCCGATTCGGAGGGAAAAATAATATATGATGGCTATTTCACTTTTTTTTATAAAAGTACAGGAAGTTTCAAAAAAGCGGCCTGTCTAGTCCTCGTGGGATAGCCCCGTACAACCTCTATATCTTATTTAATCATGACATTTTTGATACTTTTTAAAAGAATACGTAACAAAACAAATTCCGCACTTCTGTAGCCCGTTCAAAATTCAAATTTCCAATTGACTCGGTTATTACATCGTAAAAGATATATATTTTATCACAATGTTCCGGTTTATGAACGTATATCAAGAATCTTGTACCATAAAATCGCGGATCGGTCACGCTTTTTGCCGTGGCGCCATCTATATGAAACGGTTGTTAACTAACAAGTTTTTATATGCTTCATTCACGAAATGTTTTATAGACGAAGACGGGGGCAGTGGCGCAGCCGTGGGGAGAGGGGTCTTAAAACCACCTCCAAAAGACCTAACTTAAGCTTAAATAGATTGGCCCCTAATCTATACACATCCAGAAATATTGGTAAGCTGGATGAAGTTTTAGATCGATTCACCAACAAAACTAAACGTATTATTTTAAAATGTTTTTTATGCCAAAAGCAAAGTTATTTTTTTACTTGTATTTTTTTATTCATAATTATTCCATTTTTCTCCATTACACTTTAAAAAATATTTTTTCTTTTAAATTATTCTATTTAAGTGCAGCTCAAAAAAATATTGCAAAAGCAGTACAAATTGGTTGCAACATCCTTCCTATTTGCTAGATTTGGCTCCCTCCAATTTAATAATAATAATAATAATTTATTGGTGCTTATACACAATAGTATTTACACAAGTCACTGAGTAAGAAACAAAATAGTATTAAAAAACATATTACAAACTAAAAATTAAGAAAAATGGCTTTAAAAGACAAAAAACGTAATACAATTACAAAAGCAAAACAACGTAACAAACATTTCAGCGTAGACAAACAATATGTTAAAAACGGTAATCCAAAAATTCTTTGTAATCGTAGGTCTGACTGATAAGGAAATCTTTTATTTTTTCCTTGTACTGCCTGCTTGGCAGATTTTTTTATGTGAACAGAAAGTTTATTATAAAATTTGATGGCCAGATATCCCGGACCATCCTGACACCTCTTTAGACGCCAAAGAGCCGGCACCAAACTCTGCGAATTGCGCGTATTGTAGGAGTGTACTTCTTCATATCGGGTGTATTCTTCGAGGTGCTGTTTGACGAATATAAGATTTTCCAGTATGAAAAGTGATGGCAGAGTTAGTACCTTAAGGTTTACAAAAGCACCCCTACAATCAGCCCTATATGGCAAGCCAGCAACAATCCGAACAGCTCTCCTCTGCATCCGGAAAACCCCTGCAGCACAGGAGCTATGCCCCCACACAATAATGGCGTAACTCATTAAAGAGTGAAACAGTGAAAAATAGGCCTGCCTCAAAACATCTTGAGTCACACAATCCACAACGCCACGCAGCAGAAACGCACCTGAGGCCAAGTGTTTGCAGCAATAATCGGTGTGTGCCTCCCAACGAAGCCCTGAATCGAGGTATACACCAAGGAACTTGACGTTTGCCGCAGTTAAATGTTTCGGCATGTCACGCAACGAAAAAACTAAGGATTGCGTCTTTGTGGCATTAAGATATAGCTTGTTACATGTAAACCTTGATTCGGCTCTCAAAAGAGCCCCACGCGAATACTCCAGGGCCTCAGTACAATCCCTTCTGGCGCAGGTAAAGTTGTGTCATCCGCAAAGAGGGTATAGTGAACAGATGTGTCAAACTATGGTAAATCATTTATATAAATAAGAAACAGAAGAGGCCCCGGAACAGAGCCTTGAGGCACTCTCACATTTATTGCCCTCTTTGCAAACTCTACACCAGCCACCCGCACAGTCTGAGTTCGACCGGATAGATAGCTCCTCAATAGGAATATGGTATTTTCATCAATGTTGTAACGTTTAAGCTTTTGCACGAGTATTTCGTGCGACACAATCGAAAGCCTTGCTCAAATCACAGAAGCAACTAGACACAAATTCCCGGTCCTCAAATGCCATGCGAACAATAGACATCAGATCCAGAATTGCGGAAGATGTGCGAAGTCCCTCACGGAAGCCAAACTGCTAAACCGAGAGCAGCTCGTTACCCACAAAGAAATCACATATTCGAGAGGCCAAGAATTTCTCAAAAATCTTCGAAAATATCGGCTGGCAATAGCAGCCGTGGAAGCATATTTCGTTAGTCTTCCGGATTCACACTTTGTGGATGAATATAATCAGAAGATTCCTGGATTGTTGGATGGTTGGTATAAGCGGAGTTCGTCGTGTGCCCATATTTGCACTTAAGCCTATTGGCTTATTGTGCTCCCATTTTTTGTTATATAAGTCCACTTCCCATCCTAATAGGTATCTACAAAGATGTTGATGCAGAGTTCCGCTCCGTATGTTTCCGAACAGTATATGTCTTCTGTACGTCAGTGCATTGCAGTCGTAGATTATGTGTGGGACCGTTATGTATGCCTATTTTCTGAAAGTTTTTCCTTAGATGACAGTGCCCTGTCAAAAGTTCTACTACTTGCCTTCACTGAGTACGCCCCGGAAGGAGTTCAGCTCTTAGTTTCTTGGAAGGGTCGCCTAGCCTTGCCTTCGCATGTGCTTGGCCAGGTGATGCGTGCCAACGATCCAGATGTTGTTTTAGGGACCATCTGCCTACTGCTGTTTTCATCGCCTGTTGATAGTCTAAGGACTGGCTCTGGGCCACTGGACTTTTTAAATAAGCCGGCTCTTGCTAATTTATCTGCTTTTTCATTGCCTTCTTTCTATTCTTGTGTGTCCAGGAACCCAAAGAAGTTCTACCTTGTAGTTCCTGGCGACAAGTTCTTTTAGGTCGTTCAGGCACTCCATCGTGATTTTTGATGAAAAACGATGGGAATTCAGGGCTCTTAGAGCAGCCTGATTATTAGAGAAAATACGTATGTTTTGGTTGTGATATCCCCTTCTCATATTCTCTTAAACACATGCTTAGATAGCATAGATTTTCTATCCAATATTATGTTGCTTGCTTGCCCAATGGAAAGCTTTAAGTCGCTCTGGGTCTTACACTAAATACACCAACACCCACTCCATCACCTGTCTTCGAGCAATCGGTATACCAAACCAGACCTCTGAAAAGCAATGGAGGTGTTCCCTTTGTCCATATACGATTACTGGAATAAGTGTATTGAAGGGGGGGTGGAATATTTCTATAACGATGGCTGTAAAGGGCACAACACAAGAGGAACTACACAAGATAGGCTCATAAATGGACAAATTGCAATTTACGGGGGGCGGGGGGAGAAACATCCTACCATATCCTGTACAAATGTGAAGCGTTGAATCACAAAAGACAGGCATTATTTGGGCAACCAAAAATGAGCCAACCGGAATATATCAACCAACCAGTCTCGGGTTTATACAGACTTGTAGAAGAAAAAGACCAGAGGGAGGATTGGTATAAAAGAAAATGGGAGATTAGGTACAAAATTCCAGGAGGCTGCCTTAAGACGGCTTCCAGGAAAAAAAACAGGGAGATTACACTGAATAAAACAATGTATTTTAAGTGGTTCAATAAAAAAAACCACGATTTTATGTGTAATATAAATATATAATAACGCGTTTTTTTCCACGTCATCCCGTGACTGCTGCACTTGTCAAACCTATTTATATTTATGGCCGCGCTCAATTAAACCTGAAGATCAACTTTACTCGTTGTTGACGTCAGTAAACCGGGTAGTTAAGAACTACAAAAATGCCGGAGTAAACATGGCACGAAAGATGACATTTAATGCACCAATTCGAACAGGTGTGTACGCTAAAATCCGAATATAAATCAAAATTAATGATCGTGTACATGATATAGAAGATATTGACATGTACAGGGTGGCAAAAAATTCGATTTTTATCATTAGGATTTTCAAAACTTAAAAAGATACGAGGTCGATTAAATGGAGGCACAGTTGCGCAATTTTATGCTGATCAAAATGCCACCTTAAAAGTTTTAGAATTCTTTCGAAGGTTTTTGAAAAACACCGAATATTCGCGATTTCATTTTTATTTTTTTATGACTCCATTTAAATAGATTTAAACACCGACGTTTTGTGTTCAAGCTGCCATCATCAACTTTATTTATTTAAATACGGTCTTGGATTTTTTATAAAGTATTTTATAGTTATTAAGGTATCAAGGGTATTATAAGGATAATAACGCTTGAGATCGATAGTGAGTTTCCCGAGGGCCATTGGCCCGAAGGATATACGTTGACCGAAAGCGTTATTATCCTTAATACCCGTGGTGCCTTCAACGTTTAATGTCCAACTAAATATTCTTTATATGAAAAAAGTTTGAATGAATTTTGAATGTATTAGTTTAAACCAAATCAAGTACTAGCATTTACCTGAAAAAATTGTCGAAACGTAATTGTGGTAACCATGGTTGTAAGTTATTTGTCAATAGGACAGTACATAAAAAATAGTTTTGCGATTGAGGCATAAAAATGTCCGAAGTAGTGGAAAATACCCATCTCCCCCAAGATATTTTAGTAAAAGATGCTAAAGCTGAGCATGCGCTTGTGCCAGAAAAAACTAGGCGGTTTTACGAGAAAGAATATTTCCATTTTGAGGCCTGGCTGACGGAACACTGCGTGGACCGTGTGGACGAAACCGTTTTGATGGCTTATTTTCAAGATTTGTCAGAGTCATATTCTCTAAATTCCCTTTGGACAAAGTTTTCAATGTTACGTAAAGAATTAATAGTTCATAAGAAGATAAGAAGTAATAAAAAGTTGATTTCTCTGCAACAGTTCCTAAAGCAACTTGGGAGAAATTATCAGCCTAAAAAGTCGAAGGTTCTGACTCGCGAACAAGTTATAACTTTTTTGAAAGAAGCGCCGACTGAAAAATATTTGGCAGATAAAGTTACATTAGTGATAGGTGTATTTGGAGCTTGTAGAAGACACGAGCTTGTGAAAATGAAGTTTTCCGATATGCGTGATATGGGTCAGCATATATTTATTGACATTCCACAAAGTAAAAATGGGCAAGCAAGGAGCTTTTTGGTTATTGATGACAGTGAAATGTGCGCAAAAAAGTTAATTCGGGACTTTGTGTCTTTGCGACCTAAAAGTGCACCTATTGATAGGTTTTTTGGGTGCTATCGTGATGAACGATGTACTGTGCAGCCTATAGGTAAAAATACATTTGGAAATATACCCTCTAAGATAGCTACATATTTGGGTTTACCTGATGCTAAGGCGTACACAGGTCATTGTTTAAGACGTACAGCGGCAACAATTCATTCTGATGCGGGAGGTAGTTCCGAGAGCTTAATGAGGTTAGGAGGCTGGAAGAGCTCTTCGGTAGCACGAGGGTACGTGGATGATAGTGAAAGCTCTAAATTGGCTAATGCTTCCCTTGTAGTTGGGAAAAGTATTACTTCAAGTAACACAGCAACTGCGGTGAGGTATGGAAATGTGGAATTTTCCGGTCAGTTTGAAAATTGTACGTTTTACTTAAAAAATAATTTTTATTATGATAAGTATATTGTGTAAGTATGTTTGTATTTTCGTAATAAATGCTTAAATTAGGATAATTTATTGGTAAATTTGTAGGCCCTAGGGCGTTATTTTTTTTAATAACGCTCTAGGGTAATATTTCGTATTTAACTGACTTTGACATAATATTATTATTTGTCAAATAATATACCAGTCGGACATTAACATCATTTTAATGTTTTCCTACCAAAAATCTATTCTTTGTCTCTCTCTTACACATGGTTTCTTATGGAAATTGCAATTAATATGAATTTTTCGAATAAGTGCGATATATCATTGCTTTTGGGACCTTAGAAGCCGTACGTAATAAAAAATACAGGGCCGTATTTTAAAAAAACATGTTGATGATTACAGCTCGAAGACAAAACGTCGGTGTGTAAATCTAATAAATGTCTTGTAAAACAAAAAAGTGACATTGAGAATAAAACATTTATTTTCTCAAATCTATTTAAATAGATCATAATAAAATAAAAAGGAAATCGGGAATATTTGTATTTTTTTCAAAAATCTTCGAAAGCATTTAAAATTTTTCAACTTTTAAAGTGGCATTTTAATTATCCTCAAATTGCGCAACTTTGCTTCTATTTAACCGACCTCGTATCTCCGTTTTCGAGATCCCAATAATGATTGATGAAAACGAAATTCGGGACACCCTGTACAGTGTACAGGGTGGCGCAATTTCGATAAATTTTCAAGGTATTGGGAAAACTACAAAAGATCAATGCAAATCTGATGGCACATTACTTCGATCTTCAAAACAACTGCAACGGTAAAAATAGATAGCTAGCTTGATTCGTCTTGGAGATAAGGAAAGTAATTCAAATTTTGACGATTTTAGTACAACTTTGTTTTTTTTTAATATAAATTTCTGTATATTCTTCTACTATTCCCTTTGAAATAAAAATAACGTCATTATTAATACTACAAAACCAATATTAATTAAAAAAAAGTTATTCAAGAATCTGAGCCTAGCATTTAAATTTTGCACTCCTTGCATAACATTTTGGTATTTATTTTTATTATTTAATTATTTATATTGCTTTTTATTATTTTTCTTTAACGATCCATAGGCAACTAAGTTTTCATTTAGGTTTTTTTTTTAATTTTACCGATTGGTTCGTGAAAATCTCCTAAGCAACTGGCCACAAACAACAGGGTTACTCTAAGTCCCCGGACATGAAAGAGTAAAAAGCAATGAAATTGCCGACCAACTAGCCAAAGTAGAAGCACAGGCTTCGTTCTACGGACCGGAAGCTTAGTGAGGCACAACTAGAGGTTACCTACTGGAAAAACTCAGAGAATGAGAAAAGAGGCTAAGGTTACATTCATCGGTAAAACAAATATTTCTTAAAAACTCCTATCGTTATTTGCTCTTTCCATCATTTCAAAACAAAATGCCATTCTTCGCTTTTCATCTCCTTCCTGCAACTCTTGATGTTTTTCGAATTTATACAAATAATATTTGTGTTTTTTCAAAGTGCGCAATACCGTTGTATGATGTTTATTTACCTCTTGCCCAAGAACCCTCGTACTAACCATTTGTTTTGATCCACACTCAGTAGAATATTAGGATCTCTGTTCTCTCTTTCTTTGATTCTATTTTCGATATTCTGAGTTGAACATTTACAATTATTTATTACGGTACCTTTGGACTCAAATTTACTGACAATACGTTTAATAGTTGAAATGGGCGGAATGGGCTTGGTGGGGAAATAAACTGAAAACATTTCAGATACTGCTCTAAAACTGTTTCCCGCATAATGCCACTTAATTATGGATACTTTTTCGTCGATTGAATAATTCATTTTTTTTCAAATACCGACTGTCACTGATTTATTGACACTTTTCCTCATGTCAGGAACAATATTCATTTTACTGGTGCCTGTTTGGTTTTACCTGAACCGAAAATTTGGTAATTTTGCAATACATTTCATTGAATAATTCAAGATTCGATTATTAAAATTTTTTGAAACTTGGCACGAGGGCTTGTCAGATGGTCTCTTCAAAAAGTTATCCTACATTTTTTGTAAAATGTATAGGGGAGCCAATAATTGACCCCCTTAAAATTTACATGGGATTTCCTATGTTCCGCTCGGCGACGCACCACCCGGTATAATATATCCCTTTTCGGGGCCGAGTTGGATGAGGCATATTTTGGAAAAACAACTTTTCATTTTTTAAAAATTTCAGTAAGTCGTACCAAAAATTCTAAATGTTAGATGGCGTGTATCTTATTTCTCTTCGCGAACGTTGCGTTATTCTTTTGACACCTTCGACTTTACCAAGAGAAGCACGGGTGCCCACGGGGCATTCTCAGTGTGAGAGATTCCGATCTAAATTGAGTTGGGCGCCGATCGATGCTGACCAACCAACAGCTTGCCGGTCTTTCTTAAACGAACCGAGGGTGAGTTATTATTGGGTTTCGGGCCTTGGGCGCTGGAATTACATTTAACTCGGCGGCGGCGTCTAGATTGGAAACGCTGTTGTAGCGGTGCGTTTTTGTTGCCATTTTTGGTGAGTTGAGTGAAGTTGGTCGATGGTTCAGTGGCGGTGCACTGAAATTAGTCTAGAAGGAATCGGCGCATGAGTACCGAATACTATTTTACCTCAATTTTTTATTGATCTCTTTAAATTGCCCTACTGATGATATAAATGCAGTTATGGGAGTAGCCATATTGTTTAAACAGAATGTTTTAACAATTGCAAGGAATTTTTATTTTCCAATTGGACAATTTTATGTTTATATTCTTTATTAAAATACAAATAAAAAATAAATTTAATATTTTTGGAGATATGAATTTTTTTCAAATCTAATTGGACTTTACCTAAAAAATATATATAAAATAGAATGCAAATATATTAAAAAAAAGCAATTAGTTTTATTCTACATGACTGTACCAATATACTACTTTTTTTCAAATATTATAAATAAAGCCTTTGGATATTTTTGAAATTTAAAAAATTATTAAAATTTTGATTTATGAAATTAACCAAAAAAATCGTGGTATATTAACACTGTCATGTAGAATAAAAAAAATAGAATTGATATTATACAGTGAAAATTGTTAAGTAAAAAACATTCAAGTGGCTAAAGCTTTTATAAAAAAAGATAATTTTGCGAAGTTTGGGATTTGATGATAAAATTTAATCAAATTCGCAAAAAAAAAAAAATTTTAATTCGAAAAGTTTAATTTTTCCCGGGGGGAACCCCAAAAGATCAATTTTTTTCAAATTCCAAAAGATTTTTCTTTATTCAGATTTCTTTTTAGGAATTAACCATCTGAAATAAAATTTGAAGTTGTTTGTTATTTCTTAAATAAAAAAAAAAAAACTAGTTCTTTTATTAGAAACCCAGAACTAAAAAAAAGCACTTATGGTCCCAGTAAATAAAAATACACCTTATGCTCAATACAGGGAAATTAAAATATATAAGGCTTAAAAAAATTGTAAAAAAAGTGATAAACCAACCTGTATTTACTCAAAAGCTCTTAAAAAAAAAACTTACCTGTCTGAGTAACTTGCATGACGTGTATTCCTTACCTAGAAAAAAAAATCAAATCAAAGAAAAAATAAAACAGCTGTATTTAAAAAAAAAAAAACCTTTAAACAACAATGGTTTTATATATTAAATACTTATTCATCAGCGATTATTAATTAGATATTAACGATACAAGTGAGTCTATTGACATGAGTAGGAAGTTGCATGACTGGGCGCAGCATGGTGATGGAAAATTTCCGAAAATATATATTTGAAAATATTTGCGAAAATATATCAGGAAACTTTGGAAATATTAAAAATATAGAAATAAAAAACTACAAAACTTAAAAAACTTAACATTTAAGGAAAGTTTATCATAGGTAATACCATTAATGGTTAAATTTGGCAGCAACTTTTCCTTCTTTTTGTATTAATGTGTTTTCAAAACTGAGGCCCATTAAAACCACATGTGTCGATCTTTTCAAACATTTAAAAGACTTTTTTAAGATTTTGAAAGAAAAGTTAAATGTATAATAATTTATAAAAATATAAAATACAGTCTCTACTGACGTAACAGTGGACGACACAATTGATAAAACTGTAATCTTACAGATTTTTTTTTAGCTATTAACTTTGTCCCTTATTTCCGATAGCAAATTTCGATTTTTGACATTTTAAATGAGTGGAATTGTCATTCAAAAGTTAAAACGCAAAAACAATTAATTTAAATAAAAATTTAAGTATTAAATATACAAAGGAAACAGTGAAATTTCTAAAAAGTAATTACACACGACCACGAGACACAAGTTGTGCAACTTGTTCAAGAGGCATATCTTCATAGATATCATATCATGCACATCTTTAATATTGTATTCAGCATCAACGCCGCCTGGGAGTGCAATTAAACTTCTTCTAAAGTAAGCAATAGCCAACAAGCAATAATCGGTAAATCCCCAGATCGAGATTTTATTATTCGTAATCGTAATAATATACGTACTTTTTCGAAAATTATTTTTCCTACGAGCGTGCGGAAAAGTCCACTTCTCCGCACGCATTTGAGTGCGCAAAGTTGCACTTTTCCGCACGGCGTGCGGAAAAGTAAAACTACTCTAAATTCTTACAGGTAAGCAAGATTTATATGTATTTTAGTAATTGTAGGCTATTTCATGCAATATACGAAGCCATTGCAAGTTTTAGTTTATTCTCTTTTTTGTTTGTTACTTCGTAATTTTCAATATTTCAACTAAAACACAAAAAAAAAACATTTTTTTAATTACCCTGTATAATAAGCATAAATGATTATGTCAGATTTTTTCTTCGTTTCCATATGAACAAGCAATTGCACAAATGAATTTCAATACAAACAAGCATTTTTAATGAAAAGGCGTCATAGTATCTTTTTTTAATGAAATAAAAATTCGACAAAAATAATTATTTAAAATGAGAAGTTCCGATGAGGAGCTACCAGATTCTATCCTGGATGCAGCAAATACCAAAAGTTTGAATTTATTACCAGCAAAATCTCGTGAAAAATATGAGAATCAATATAGTCATTTCGAAAACTGGTGCTCCAGCAAGGGGACAAAAAGTATTAAAGAAGAAGTGTTCTTGGCCTATTTTGCGGATTTGCAAAAAAACATATAAACCTAATACTTTATGGAAGTACTCTATGTTAAAATGTGTCCTCAAAGTGAAAAGGAACCTTGATTTAAGTTCATATTTCAAGCTAACATCACTACTTAAACACCAAAACGTGGAATACCGGCCAAAAAAATCAAAAACTTTTAGCAAAGAAGAAGTTTCAAGATTCATGAAAGAAGCACCTGATAATATTTACCTTCTAATAAAAGTTGCTACAATTTTTGGATTAGCCGGTGCTTGTAGGAGAGATGAACTTACAAAAATAATGATTGATGACATACAGGATAATGAAAATTTGATAGTGGTGAAAATTCCTGACAGTAAAAATAACACTTCCAGAACCTTTGTAGTATCCGATAAAACAAATAACGAACTTTATCTGCAATTGTACCGTAAATATGCAAATTTGCGAAAATCACATACCCCACACAGACGTTTTTTTGCCCAGTATAAACAAGGAGCATGCAGTACGCAATGTGTGGGAATAAATTCAATAGGTAAAATGCCTTCAGAAATTGCTGCATACCTAAAATTAAAAAATCCAGAAGAGTACACTGGACATATTTTTTGTCGATCCTCTGCGACTATGTTAGCGGATTCTGGAGAAGGAATTACCAATGCAAGCGACTTGGGGCTGGAAATTGACGACGGTAGGCCGAGAAGCTAAATTGATGAACCCGAGCAAATCAAAAATATTGACCTATTGCTAATAAACTGTTCTTTTGTTGTAAATGTTATCAACAAATAATTCCCATTTATAAATATGTTGCAGTAGTTCTTTCAGATTAAACATAATTTAAAAAATAATCATTGCTTTAATATTGGTATTATCTGACGCTCGTAGGAAAAATTTTATTCCTAACGCTTGCGCAAAGTGACTTTTCCGCAAAAGTATCACTTTGCGCACTTGTTAGGAAAATAACTATTCTAGCGTGACATTTGTACTGCACAAAAGTATAAGAAATATATAAAAATCTTTGTTTTGATGGTTAAAACGCATTATTATTTATTTTTAGATATTTCCAATATTTCCGAAACCCGTTCGGAAATTTCCAATATTTCTATTTCCATGGAAATATTTCCACTAAAAATATTTTCATTTACAACATTACCGCAACACGAGTCTTGTAACCGTCAAAATATTTTAATTTCATAGCTTTTTATTTGTGGTTACGAAAAAAATAATCGTTTTTCCGAAATTTTCATAGTAAAAATGGACACGAATTACGTAAATATAGTAATTTTAGGTCGAAGAGATAGATTGATTACACTTTTTAAATAATTGTATTAACTTTCCCGTAAAGGAAATTTTGTGACCGCATTTTCAAATTTGGTCGATTTTTAGGCTTTTTTGTTGTATTTTTGACTTCCATGGTTCGCAAAATGGCTCGTACCGATTTTCCCGCCACTTTTCTTCTTCAAACAATATTAGATTCGGATTCTACAGTAAATTGTACATAAGACAAGGTGTTGACTGCTTTAAAAATTTGCAAGTTAGATAGGAACAAAGCGACCTTTACACAACGTTAACCGTAACCTTATGTTAAATATTATAAAATTGTCTGCATTCATTTGACTAGCTCTACGCCCCTGATACGTGATGGAGACCACGTAAGCCCCAAGACATTCGAAAAGCATCTCGGCGGTGGCGAGTGCACACAGCCGCACCTCCGAAGTAGCCGCTCCGGGGCCCCGTCCACTTTTCTTCGACCTGAGACAACAACAGCCCCGGGCCACGGCGGCAAAGGCCGACAAACGGAGCACCGATTCCGGGAAGGACTCTTAGAATTTCGAGTCAAAAGACGGGAATAGAGGCCAAACCGAACGATCGGAGGCTCGATGATCTCATTGTTAGTCCGATCTGAGTGCAGAACCGGACCAAATCACAAAATAATTTTGGGATATTTCACCTTTTACGGGATTAAAAAAAAAAATCCTTTTTGGGGCTTTTGAATTAACTGGATTAACTTAAAAAGGGGGTTTTTTTTTTAATTTTCTGGGGGGTAATAAAAAATTTAAAATTGTGGAAAAAATTTAATTTTTCTGGGGTAATATTTAAAATTGATAAAAATTTAATTTTAAAAAATTTTAAAGCATTATTTGTGCGGGAAAAAAATTTTTTTTTTCTACTCCTTTTTAAAAAAACCCCAAATTGGGTAGAAAAAACACTTTATCCTGTTCCACCCAGCATGCCATTAATTTATTTTTTCTTGTCTTAAGGGGTGAATTTAGGGATACTTTAAAGAATACAGGGGGTTTTCCAAAAATTAAAACCCAAAAAAAAAAAAAAAATTCAAAAAATTTTTAAAAATTTTTTAAAAAATGAAAAAAATTTTTTAAAAGGGTTTTTTAAAAAAGGGGGTTTTTTTTTCCCCCCTTTTTTTAAAATTTTTTTTTAAATTTTTTTTTAAAAAAATTTTTTAAAAAAAATTTTTTTTTTTTCCCCCAAAAAAAAAAATTTTTTTTTAAAATTTTTTTTTTTTAAAAAGGGTTTTTTAAAAAAAATTTTTTTTTTTTTTTTGTTTTCCCCTTAAAAAAAATTTTTTGGAAAAAATTTTTTTTAAATTTTTTTTCAAATTTTTTTTATAAAAAACCCCTCTTGAGCCCCGGGCCACGGCGGAAAGCCGACAAACAGACATTTCTTAGAATTTTCAATAAAAAAAGATCGGAGGCTCGATGAATCTATTGTTTCCTGAGGCAGACAGAAAATTAAAAAAAATAATTTTGGGATATTTTTTAGGGTTTAAAAAACAATGACCATTCCTTAAATGGAACTTTTGAATTAACTCGATTAACTTAACGGCTTTTCATATATTCTGGGGTAATATTTAAAATTGATGGCAATTCTAATTTTCTTAATAAAAATTGATAATGAAAAAAGGGCCAATATATGCAATTTTGTGCGGGAGAAAATTATTTTTTCTAACTACCTTTTGAGAAACCCCTAATTAAGGGTAGAAAAAACTTTACCCCTGATTCCAGCGAGCATCCATCAAATTTTGTCTTTCAAAGTAATTCTTAAGGGATGATCTTTAAAATCTTTGAAAGTTCTTTAATACAGGGTTTAGTGCAAACGTGTAAAACAAAAAAATTTTGAAACATTGAATTCAAAATAATTTTTATTTTGAATAAAAAAGTAGTAAAAAAATTAGTATAAAGGTTTTATAAGAAATAATGGAATATTTCATATGAGCATTCAAGCGGTTATAAAGTTATATGTCCTAGTTGTGCGTATTATTGTTCATAAAACGTCTAAGTATTTACTTCAAAGATAGGAAACATAAATATAAAGGTTTTAAGAACGCATGATTTTTTATGATTAAAGATTTTCAAAATTCTGTACAGTTCTTTATGTTCGTAACTTAACAATTTATTTCTAAATATCAACGGTTTTGTAAGTACTTATTTAAATTTAGTGACTTAAGTAATTTTATGTAAAAACTACCAGTAAGAACGCCGAAATGCCACAACTGATGAGAATGTTGCTGCTGTAAGAGATAGTGTTGCAGAAGATTCAAATTTATCAATACCCCGTCGTGCTCAAGAGTTAGGACTTAAAAAACCAACTTGGCAAATTTTGCAAAAAGATTTAAATTTACACCCATATAAGATTCTTTTGACTCAAGAACTTAAGCTACTGGACCATCGTCGGCGCCGCGAATATGCTTCTTGGAGTTTAGAACGACTTAAACGGGATCACAATTTTGCCGAAAAAATATCTTTTAAGATGATGCTCATTTTTGGTTATGGATACGTAAATAAGCAAAATTGCCGCTTCTGGTGTGAAAACTATCCATAACAGATTCACGAAAAGCCTTTACATCCCCTAAAGTAACTGTATGGTGTGGTTTATGGCATGGTGGTATCATTGGACCATTTTTTTTCAAAATGAGGTTGGAGATTCCGTTACAGTGAATGGTGAACGATATCGACAGATGTTGACAATTTTAGCCAAATTTGATGGCTTGATTTAAAAATATGTGGTTCCAGCAAGACGGCACTACATGTCACACTGCTCATGAAACTGTCGCCATACTGCAAGAAAAGTTTGGTGAAAGGATAATTTTAAGAAATGCAACTGTTGCCTGGCACCAAGAAGCTGTAATTTGACTCCTTTAGATTACTTTTTGTGGGGTTTTTTAAAATCTTAAGGTTTATGCAAACAGGCTACAAACCCTTTGCTGCTTTGTGATTAAACATTAAACGCTGCATTCGTGAGATTACGCCCCATTTATTGCACAAAGTCTTCGAAAATTGGATTCGTCGAATTCACTCGTGTACACGAAGCCGAGGTGGACATTTAAACGACGTGCTATCCAAAACATATGTTATCAATTGTACCGGGTGTCCAAATAAGAAAGGATGTCGGCTGTATCTCAGAAAATATTTATCGCTTTTAGCACAGCGTTGGGAAAAAATATTTTTAGTAAAGGTGGTCAAGAGAAATAGCTGAAAATTATTTCCAAGTTTCTAAAATGGCCGCTAGGGGGCGTAAGTGCAATCTTGAATTTAAAAAACTCATATTTATGTAAATTTTGCTATATTAACCTAACAAAAAAATACTTGATCTTTAAAGTCGAGGATAATCTGAACCTTTTTTGTTTAACAATTTTTGCTATATCTCTAAAAATAAAGTGGTGGGGAGTATTCAAAGGTTTCCGTAAAATACACCCTGTATTTTCGAAACGGCTAAGCCGATTTTAACAAGCTTGGTCTGTGTAGTCTTCTGTGATTGAGAATAAAGAAAATGGTTATAATGCCTTTAAGTGAGTGAAGTATATATATTAGTGTTAAGTATATTGGAAAAGTCCTAGACTCCTAAGTTTGTCAGGTTATTTTTTACTTAGTTGCCGATTTTTGTCGGAGCCCGCTAGTTTTTGAGTTATGACGCCCCACTGACATAAACTCAAAATTGCATAAACATTCCTTAAATTTCGCCGATTTTCACCTATACTTCAAGTCCAAAATTTCTGTCAATGACGCATCGCTCGCTTTTAGAGTGCCCCGGGTTGTGTGGGGTCAGGGGAATCAATTCCAGTGGCGTATGCATTTTAAAAAATAAGTGATAAAATTTCGTCAAAACATGAAAATATTTTTTACAAGCAAAAGTTATTTTCTCACATTTTCATTAACCCTTTAAATTAGTAACAAGCTTATATTATTTTGGTATTATTCGGATTAATGAAAAATGTAATTTTTTTGCTTAATTTTGCACACCTCCTATTTTGAGGTCATAGAACACAAATTTGAGTTTTTTTGGCGATTTTTCAACGTTTTTCCAAAAAAAAACATTTTTTACTTTAATTTTACCTTTCTGATTTTATTTTGCTACATGAAAAAAATAATAAAATTTTAGTCTTAACATAAATTAAAAAAGATGTAAAAGCAGAACGATAGACAATCAGACAACGATTGCAATTCACCACCGATCTTGCAATCTCAATATTAAATACGATATTCACACGCACAAAAATATCCACTATATAAGGAACACGAAAGCTCGGAGATCATCAGCTTGTAGAATCCAATAACTATTTCGGGTCTTTCGTGTTCCGTATTTAGGATTTCCATATCGAGAATATTTTTGATTAAACATTGGGTCGAGCGAAGCAAGGTTCGCATACCTTATAAAAATGTCATAAAGAAAACTATTACAACCTGGTAACAGGTCAACATTTTTAAATTTCGAGTTGAATTCGGACGTAAAAGTTTTACCTACTTTTATTGAAAATTAAGGTTTTTCCTTACTTTTTAAGTGTTTTTTTTTAAAAATTAACATAGTATGAGTTTTTTAAATATGTTTTCGTGCAAATGACAGAATTTAAAGGAATATGTCGTAAAATGGAATTAAACAATTCAATTATTATTTCTTTAAATACTATAAGAGGCAGCCAAAAAAGCAGCTTCTGATTCATGTTTAACAATCGAAAAGTAAAAGTGTGCAAAAAATACCGAAAAACTCGCATTTTCCAGTATCCGCATAATTACTAATATTGATTTTTTTGCCTTTTTAAAACTCTGAATACCGTACGCGAATTAACTTTTGTTAAAGTTGCATATATCTCTGCAGCATCCAAAGTGATTAGTTCTGGATTTCTTTTAACGTTAACTGAGTTTTTTTATAGGCGGATAACTAGTTAAAGGTTGGTTAATATTCATAGTTTACAGAATTAAAAGCACTTAACAACACTAAATCTTTATATACAATTATATACACTAAATAAGATAAACTATTATAAAATTGGCACAAAACAATATCTATATACTACAATTATTAGAAATTTATAATTTTTAGAAAATACCCTGTATAGCAATTAAAATTTAAACTTACAAAATCTGTCCATAATCAAAATAACTAAATAAAATCATCGAAAAACACGAAAACCCTGTCAATAGCTTATTTTCAAGTCTCTTCAAGTTGTAAACAAAGGAATGTGTGTTTGCCATTTTTTTGTTTTCCCCGATAACAATGATTTCAATACATATTGGCGTGCTTTTTTGGGCGATCGCTGGCTGGTTTTTATTCAAAAAGCGAATTATGACAACGTGGCGATGAAACTTTTGGCCGGTTCACTGTTATTTGAGCGGAAAAGTATATAATAGGCTTAAAAATCATTTACTAGTGTTAGATTTTTATTCAGCCGCTTCGTCGGTTGGGTGGCCGGTATTAAATAACTGACAGAAATTTTGGACTTTAGGTATAGGAGTAATTAATATATTAATTTTTTTTTTAAAAATATTTTTTAATTAAATAATTGAGAGATGGCAGAAGTGATACTCTCAAAGTAAGAAGAGAGAGTTTTGGATCCGTTTCTGGGAATAGCAGGTACATGATTTGAAAGAGATCCTGATAACGAAATTACTATAGTATGCTTATTTATTAGTTTTAAAATTTAATTAACACGATGAGAACCTAACATGCTTATTGCACTAGATGAATGATGTATGTGCCACAATAACACAATTACTGTTGCTTCGTCTACTTCTCTACTGACACTTCCAAGCCGTCGTGCCGCGCCGTATTTTTCGGCAGTAAAACCGAGAATTCAGCTCCCCTGCGAACACATTTCTCATTTCTGTCTGGAATTCTGGGATATTTCAGGACTAAAACGACGGGAAGAGAAAGACACTTTTAGGAAAAGAGAAAAAAGGCGCTTGGACGCTCTCTGCGGGGGGAAAAAAAAAATTTTTTTTAAAAAAAAATTAAAAAAAATATTCGTAGCGGGTGGGAAAAACCCCCCCAAAAATTTTTAAAATTTTTTTAAAGGGGTTTTTTAAAAAAACCCTTTTTTGGGAAAAAAAAATTTTTTTTTGGGGGAAAAAAAATTTTTTTTTAAAAAATTTTTTTTTAAACCCCCCAAAAAAAAAAAAATTTTTTTTTTAAAAAAAAAAATTTTAAAAAAAAAAGGAAAAAAAAAAACCTTAAAAAAAGAACTGACAAATCGCCTGAAACAGAAAACAAAAAAAAAAAAAAAAAATTTTCCCCCAAAAAAAAAAAAAAAAAAAAAAAAAAAATTTTAAAATTTTTTAAAAATTTAAAATTTAAAAATTTTTTTTTTTTTTAGGTTTTTAAAATAAATTTTTTTTAAAAAAATTTTTTTAAAAAAACCGGCCCTTAAAAAAAAAACTTAAAATTTAAAAATTTTTTTAAAAAAATTTTTTTTAAAACCCAAAAATTTTAAAAAAAAAAAAGGGGGGGGGGAAAAAAAAAATTTTTTTTTTTTTTTTTGGGGGGTTTTTTTTTTTGGGTTTCCCTTAGGAAAAAAAGGGGGTTTTTTTTTAAAAAAAACCCCTTTAAAACCAATTTTAAAAAAGAATTTTTTGGGTGAAACCAAAAAAGGGCCACCCCAAAAAAAAAAAAATTTTTTGGGTTTAAAAAAAAATAATTTTTTTTTAAAATTTTTAAAAAAAATTTTTTTTTTTTTTTTTTTTTTTTTTTTTTAAAAATTTTTTTTTGGGTTTTTTATTTTTTTTTAGATAAAATTTTTTTTTTTTTTTTTTGGTTTTAAAAAACCTTTTTTTTTTTTATTTGGGGGGCCCCCCCGGGGGGGGAAAAAAACCCGGGGGAAAAAAAAAGGGGGGCCCCCTTTTAAAAAAAAAAAGGGGGGAAAAAAAACCCCGGGGGCCCCGGGCCCCCGGTTTGGGGGAAAAAAATTTTTTTTTTTTTAAAAAAAATTTAAAAGGTTTTTTAAAAAAAAGGGATTTTTTTGGTTGTTGGGAAAAGGGGGGTTTTTCCCCCGGCCCCCCCAAAAAAGGGGGAAAAAAAAGGGGGTTTTATTTTTGGGGGAATTTTTTTGGGGGGGGTTTTTTGGCCCCTTTTTTAAATTTTTTTTTTTGAGCCTTTTCCCCCCCAAAAAAAAAAGGGGGGGGGAAAAAAAATTAAAAAATTTTTTTAAACCTTTTTAAAAAAAATTTTTAAAAAAAAAAAACCCCCTTTTTTTTTTTTTTAAAAAAAAAAAATTTTTAAAAAATTTTTTTTGGGAAAAAGGGGAAAATTAAATTTCCCCCAAAATTTTCCCCCCCAAAAAAAAAAAATTTTTTTAAAAAAAAAATTTTTCCCCCCCTTTTTTTTTAAAAAAATTTTTTAAAAAAAAAAAAATTTAAAATTTTTTTAAAAAAAATTTTTTTGGGGGAAAAAAAGGGTTTTTTTTAAAAAAAAAGGGGGGGCCCAAAAGGGGGTTTTAAAAAAAATTTTTTAAAAAAAAAAACCCCCTTTTTAAATGGTTTTTTTTTTGGGGGAAAAAAAAAATTTGGGGGGAAAATTAAAAGGGTTTTTTTAAAAAAAAATGAAAAAAAAATTTTAAAAATGCAAAAAATTTTTGGAATTTTTAAAAAAAAAAAAATTTTTTTTAAAAAATTTTTTAAAAAAAAAAAAGGGGGGGGGAAAAAAAATTTTTGGTTTTTTTTTTTTTTTTTTGGGGAAAAAATTTTTTGCCCTTTTTTAAAAAATTTTTTTGGGGAAAATTTTCCCTTTTTAATTTTGGGGTTTAAGGGGCCCCTTTTGGTTTTTTTTTTAAAAAAAAAGGTTTTTTTAAAAAAACCCAAAAAAAAAAAAAAAAATTTTAAAAAAAACCCCCAATTTTTTTTAAAAAAAAGTTTAAATTTTAAACCCTTTTTAAAATTTTCCCCTTTTTTTTTTTTCCCCCTTTTGGGTTTTTTAAACCCCCGGGGGGGAAAATAACAACCACAAGATTCAATAATTCTGTGTTTTGTAGGCCTTGGCCGCTCATATGTAACGGATTAGCAATGGCTTTTTTCGCGACAGCAAACATGACTGTGGAATTTAAAGGCAATATTTTTGGCGCCCCAATCCATGATAAGTTTGAGGTTCTTGTGAAAGAGATATTTTGCATTGGCCTGCGTTTTTTTTTTCCAAATCAGAATTACATGGGGTTTAAGAAATTAAATACTGGGAATAAAGGGTCTATTTTAAAAAACTATAATGAGATTGATTGTGGACGGGGAGAAGATCGTTAATGGGTGAAAGAAACAGCATGAGTGCCAGCACTGAGCCCTGGGGAACCTCAGCATTAATTTGGTAGAAGCTGGAGGAACGACCATCTACACTAACTGATATACGTCGATTAGAAAGGAAACTGGAAAGCCAAGAGCAGTGGAAGACCGTAAGAAGGAAGTTTGTTAAGAAAGGGCCCATCATGCCAGACCTGATCGAAAGCTTTGGATAATATGTCAAGAGCAACGATCTGGAATTCACAAAAAACTCAAGGGACTTATTCCAGTTGTGTGAGAAAAAGGAAAGAAGATCAGCTCTGGGTCTTCTGTAGCGGAATCCATAGTATCTGTCATGAAAAATTTTGTGTTTTTTCCAAATACTTTAAATTTTGGGAAATAATGAATTTTTCCATTACCTAACAAACAACTGAGAGAAGAAATATAAGCCCTATAGTTATTTTATAACGATTTGACGGAAAGGTACATATTTATGTTTACGATATAAAAGATAAACTACGCGCTAGCCGATTTAGGTACGAAAGTACCAAGCAATTACAGTGACCTCCGTGCTAAAAGAAACTTGAACCCATTTGCTTACTGCGTAGTTAGTACCGGCGGCATGGCATTGGCACGTCAAATCTTACTATACTACGTTCTGAACTCTTGTCGCCCTTTTTTTCGTCGTTTTCTTCGCGATGCATTGCCATTCTTCATTGGGAAATGCACGCAAACAACTTCGGCCGTGGATAGACGAAGATCGGCCGGAATGCAAGTAACATTTTGATACACCGGATGACTACGAGACCACTGTTTAGATTTTACTTCGCTTCGCTAAAGAAATAGCTCCCACTATCTTATAATATTGAGATTTGAAGAGTTAAAAAAAGAGCAAGGTGGGGGGGGGGTAATTGTTTCTAAAGGGTGTCTGGAAAAATGTGGCGATCTCTCAGATTTGAAAAAAAAAAGAAAGTTCATATAAAGTTTTTTCGTATAGGCCTTCTCTTCGAAGAAATTGGATCTCAAAGGGCTTCAATGGAATTAAGTTTTTTAGACATTATTAGAAAAAGAGGAATTTTTTCAGTTTGAGCCCATGTTAAACCCTCTTTCGAAGTTTTTAACTAAAAGTTTATTGAAACTATTATGCTGTTGACAGAAGATACGGGGAAAAAATAAAAAACTGTCAATTTCAGAATGCCCCTATATTTAAAACATAAAAAAATTAATGATGCCTTTGCAGAAATAAAACCATTACACATCAAGAATATCTTAAAATCCGGTCAAAAAACATATCAAGCAAGAGTGCATTTAAAACAACGAAGCGATATGGCCCATTTCTGGATCTAAAGGGCCCCACAGACTATCGTTCTTTTAAACCTTCCTAATCCCGATTAGCACTGCTCAGTCAGACGATTAAAACTTTTATTTCCCTACACTTAATTTAATTTTTTAAAGTCTTTCCCGGAAAAATGCAGCTTCCCCAAAACAAATAAACTGTTTTATTTTTCAAAATAGATTTAAAAAGTTTTAAACCCCCCCGTTTTAAAAAAAGACGGGAAACGAGAAAAATTTCAACCTGGGAATTTTTCCCTTAAAACGCAAAAAAAACAATTGTGGGGGCCCTTGGAAATCAGAGAATTAAAAAGTTTAAAACTTGTTGGGGTTTTGTTTTTTTCTCCTAGGTTTGATCACATTACTAAAAGGGCCAGCGGGATGGTTGGACCTGAAAGGAAAAACATTTTACCATTTTGTTAGGGCAATTTTCCTATTTGGGGAAAAGCTGCACAAACTCATGCTATTAATATCAGCTTCAATAATATTTGTCCATGAAAAAACAACAAAAACAAAAATTTTTGAAAGGGTTTTTTTTTATCAAGCAGCTATAGTTTATAGTAGCTTTACTTTAAGAATAACATCCTTGTGTAATAAAACCTTTAAAAAAAGGTTCAGAGATTTGCTTCTTCGTATATGTGCTGTCAGTATTCCTATTTTTATTTTCAGGATTTTACATATTTTTTTCTATTAGGTTTAAGTTTTAATGTGTTTGTCTTCCTTTGTTACATTGTTATTATATATGAACAAAAGCTACATTTGCATTGAATATTCATATGTCAAACCCTATTTATTAACTTCATTTGTATTAGTCATTTTTTTTTTAATTTATGGTGTTGACACAGGGTTAAATGTAAGAATAGCTACCTTGTACTTGAAGCTAAATTTCGCCTAGTGCTGGCACCAAAATGCTCACAACTATTTGTTTTTTTAATGTTGTAATTGTTAACAAAAGACGTTTTTATTATTATTATTATTATTTTCGAAGACTTCCATTATTTTTCCCCCTTAATCTGAATCTTTCATTTTCTTTTTAAGATTCTATAGTTTTTTAATTTACTTTCTTGTGCCAACTATGTTTTCTACTATTTGTATGTTAAAATATAATTCGTAATGTCTTTTCAGCTACAATGTCAACATAGTTTTTTTTCTAGAATGTTAAGAGCTCATTATGAAGATTTTTCAATACTCAACGATTTTTTTCATTGGAGTACGAAACACTAAGATAGTTCTCATTGATGCTCCAAAGATGACCACGAAGAAAAAACAACTAGTACATATTATGATTCTACAAAATTTGTCTCCTGTTGATTGTGGTATAGTTGTTTCTAGTTCCTCGTTGTTTGTAAAAAAATTCTGCTTTAATTTCTAAATCAAGTGCTGCATCAAAATAAAAGAATCCAGCGACATAAACATAAACCAATTTCGTCCTCATCAAACGTTATTTTTCCCCGACGAACTTCGTCGATAAAAAGGCGCTTATCCCTTACACACAGGTAACAGTGGTAACACACTAAAAAACGTCCCTTTCCCGCCAAGAAAATAATCTCTCTATCGCGTTTAATCTGAAGAAGTTGTTTACGATACGAACCAAGCGCCTTCTTCTACGCCGTAACACAATAAAGGGTCCCATACACGCTGAGATTGGTCTGGGTACGCATTTATCCAGGGTTAAGTACACGAAAAATTAGGAATTGTTTGGATTCTCCATGACGTTTTCAGCCCTGACGCACCTTGTGTGTACATTACACGAAACGTTTCAGCGTATTCTCACCTATCATAACGTAGTTATCGTTTCACATAAAGGTATTAGATTTTGTACTTTTCAAGTATTTTAATTAATTGTGAAAAAATTATAAGAAGACTATCAAATAGCTTATTTTATTAACGAGTCATTAAACAGCAAGAAATGCCTTTAGATTTTGCACTCAGTAGTAGATGATTTTCTGGAAAATTTACCACTTAAAGATTATCGCATATGTTGGTTCCAATTGCACAGAGCACCCGCACTGGGGAGGTGACACGTGAGCTATTTGAAAAATTCGATAACCTCTAGTTTATGCGTGTGGGCCATGTAATTGACCCGCGAAATTTCCTGATCTTTCACCACTTGATTTTTATTTTTGGGGTAATTTGAAATAAATGGTATTCAAGATACCGGTAAGCAGTAAAAAGGAACTACATCAATTGCATTGGTCCACTAGTTCCTTCTAAGGTACAAACAGCGACAAAACATGCTATACAACGCAGGATTTTGAAGTGTTTAGAAATAAATGGAAATTATTTAAAATCTTATTATTTAAATGGTGAAGCTTTAGCGTTATCTTAATTGTTCTAAATGTTGGTAAACTTGGATCCTTCATAGTTATTTCTCTCCATATCAAGTATTTTTGAGTCACTATTTATAAAAAAACGCGCAAATTTTCAAAAAATTCCTATGTCCCGTTTTCCATAAACGTCTAAGGTACAGTAACGGTCATTAAATCTTGGGCAATTTTTTCCCTTTCTTGAAATAGTCTTATGCCACCTTCTACTGAATATAATTACCTGTTGAAAAACCTAATAAAGAAACAAGTGTCCGTTGTCAGTGTCTAAAAATATTTTTTAAATGCCAAACTTAACTTTGGTCCAAAAGTATTAATTATTTATTATATTGAGCAGAAGGTTGGCCAGAAAGGGATGTGGCGGAAGAGCTTAACATCCAAAGAGTACTATTCATTTTTAAAAAAATGCAGGAAACACACTCCTTTGAGAGAAGAGCTGGAAGTGGTCGCCCCAAACTATCGAATCAGAACAAGACAATAATTTAGTTAATGTCTTTTAGAAACCAACCATTTAAATCTGTAGTTGCAGCAAAACGGAAAGCAATTTCCCAGCATCGGTTAGAACGGCACGGCGAAGAAGGCAAATAAACGAATTGCGGCAACCTAAAAACCGTTTTTAACAAATGCAAATAAAGAACAACTCATTAGGGTTTGCTCTTTCAATTTATTGGAACCTCCGATTTTTGGAAAATAAATATTCACCGATGAAAAAGGTTTCAGTCGTGCTACAATGGAAAATTTAAGGTATAAGGCCTCAAGGAACACGATTTGATGAAAAATATACCCAAAGAAAGTAATGGCGATTTTCGGTAAATGTTTGGGGATGGCTCAGTGCACAAGGACTTGGTGTATGTTATTTTATCGAAGGAAGGTTCAATGCGGAGGTATATATATAGGTCTACTACTGAATATCATGCTTCCTTCTGTACTGAATTGATTTCCGAACAGAAATTTTATCTTTCAGCAAGATAAGTGTCCCGTTCATGGTTGGAAGAGCAGCGTATCAGGGTTTTACCGTGGCCCGCATGTAATCCGGATTTAAATGTTATGGAAAATGTTTGGGGCTTATTAGTTAAAAAAATAAATAGGGAAAATGTATTTAGGCCGCAAAATGTAACGAACTTAAGGATAAAATTTTAGATGCGTGGAATGAGTTACGAGGAAATCCGGACTACTCCCGGGCTTACTTTTAAGAAAGGTTGGTTTTACAAAAACAATGTTCATCACGATATTGATACTGGTAACTTACATCGAGACCTACCAGAGCGTGTATGAGCCCTTAACATCGCCACAACGAAGGGAATCTTCCGCGGGGAGCGCCGGCCTGGGTTCGAAAGGGAAGCGCGGGGCGCGGGCGAGACCTAGAGCGGCAGCCATTGACCGGGACCGGATGCGACATAGGCAGCGTGGCGGGAACGAAAGAGCGCCAAGAGGGGGCTCAAGACAGAGGCGCGCCTAACGTAAGGAATGTAAACAACACGAGATTAAAGAGTTTTATGGCCTCTGTTTATGAAGTCGGCCAGATGAGTGAAATGTCTTTTAATCTAAATTAGGACTCCTGAAAAGTGCAGGTCTTCTGGCGTTTTACTTCGTACATTTTCGTACTAGCATAGAAAGACCAAAAATTTATTTGTCAACACTATTTTTCCAGCTTTTTCTACTCCTAGTTTGTTTCTTAAGTCAGAATGCACCAGTCCAAAAGTACTAAAAGCTGAGGTTGAAATGGCACAAAGAAATTGTTTTAATAATGGTACTTGTTTTTTGATTTTAGGCTGGTCTTTTTGTGATAGTCACGAATCAATTGCCCTTACGCTTTCTGTTACTTCTTGCGAGAACATCACATTTTTAAACGGACAGGAGCGGGCAATAAATTTGATTACTAACGGTAGCAATCCTGTGTTTCCATAAATTTTATAAATGAATTCTAGGGCCAGATTTTTTTTTCTCGGATGATAACGTTTTTTGCTTGATTGGGTCCAACATATAACTTATAAAATGGTTTGGTGTTAATGCCTGATCATGTTATTGTTATCAAGGGGGAAATATCCCAATAATTTGTAGTTTTAAGTAAGGGAATATAATGAACTGTGTCAAATTAACTGTAAAAAGATAAATTGTTGAATAAAAAAATTATTATTTGATTTTTTATTTAAATCGGTGTTTTTTGATTTTTTTGATAAAAATCAAATTTTCCCAACACTGATAAAAACTAAAGATGATCCGGATTCGTGATCCGATAAATAGAAAACGATAATTTGGTTTTGATTTCTTTTTCCTTAAAAAAGGAATCATGATTCATATTGGTGCATTTCTTTACGAGGATCCAGATTCGTAAATCGATTCCTTTTTAAAGGATCCATCCCAGCCCCGCCCAAAACTAAAAGTTTTATATAGGTTGCGTTAAGTTATTTTGTAAAAATTGGTGTAATTTACAAAAAAGTGGGAAAAAATCAAACTTATACATCTGAAGTTATGCATATGTTCTGAAAATTACATTTAGAAAAACTTTTTTAATAATTTTTTTCAATATTTTCACAAAAAAACCCTCTTTTAATTTTTTGAAAAAAATAAAATTAAAATTTAATAAACATGAAAGTTTAAGTTTTTTTCTTGTTACTTGCCATTATTTGTTCTTTAACAATTTATTGTAGATGTAAATAAAGATAATTAAGAGTGCATTTACGCTACACCTTAGGGGTGGGGAAAAAGGACGCGGAGACGGTGGGCGGAGACTAACAAACTCCCACTACCACAATTTTCGTATAGCCGCATTAAAAATATTATATTTTATTTAGGTTTTCCCAAAATTCGGTGTATCGATGCGATTTGTTTCCGATTGCAAGCCTACAGGAGATAACGTTTTTCGGAAACTATTTTTCACTTAAATGACATAAATTATACACCATTTTAATGGTAAGGAAATAATATATGCCTCTGCTGTAACGGATTTTTGAAAAATCCCGTCGAGTTAAGAGAAAATAGTATCTAAACAACCGATTTTAGGGATTTTACTGTCACTCAAGGAAATATTAAAAACTAAATCAAATTTAAAAAACTATTACAGCAGAAGCCTAGATTTAAGTGTTGACTTTCATTATAGTTTTTGAAAAAATTATCGATAACTTGTACCGTTTTTTAGAAAAACATTATGCCCCAACCCCAAATTGGAAATTTTAAAACTTAAATTATAATTTTGGGGTTATGGTCTCAATTAAACTTTTCATTTTACAATATGATGGGCGAAAAAAGGCAGAATTTCCCCACCCCCTTTCGCTCAAACTTCTCCAAATCCAAACTTTTTTATTAAAGACCTTTTTTTAAAACCCCCCGATGAAAAGTTCAAAAAAAAATTCTATTTCAGGAAACCCCAACACCTTTTCAAAGGTTTTCTCGGCAAACAAATTTAACACCTTTGTTCCCTCCCCCCCAAACACCTCTTCCGTATGCTCGTCCCCAAATTTGGCCGTCCCCAAGGGGAAGTCCCGGGGGGGCCCTTGATCCCATTTTAGACCGTATAAAAGCGTTTAACAGATTTAGAAACGGGATAAAGAAAAACAAAAAAATTTTTGGAAAAACGCCCGATTAAGAGCTCAAATAACGTCGTTCGGCTGTCGATAAATATGTCGGATGTTTAAATGTTTTGAAATTGGGGAAAAAGGGGACCGGGGCCTGGATAAAAAAGGCATTTGATTATGGTTTATTTTATATTTAAATATTAACCCTAGAACAACAAACCCATTTTTTTTTTTGTAAACTACAAACCGGGGTAAATATTTACCCCAGGGATTTTTTTATTAAAATCGTTCTGAAACGTAATCTGACTTATTTTTACTCTAATTTTTCGTTTTTTTATGCCCAAGGGAATGGTGAAAACAATTTTATCAAGAATTGGTTAAAAATTATTTGAATAGCTATAAGTACTGAAAACCAGTCAAACCTCATTTAACAAAAAAAAAAAATATAACTATTTTTTTAAACAACCGATTTTTTTAAAATTTTTAACGGGTTTCAAAAAAGGGGACATATGATTCTAAGAAAAAAATACCATATGATTTTTGTGAAAAAATTTTTATTGGGGGAAATTGAGAACCGATCACTGGATAAACCAAATAAATATCCATAGAATATTGGTTTTTTTTAAAATCTATTTCCCTATCTCGGCTGGAAAAATGAAAAAAAAAAAAAATTTAAATTTTTAAAAAAGGGGCCCCCGGGGTTTTAAAATTTTATTTTTAATTTACCCAAAAAATTTTGCGGGGTTAAAAAAACCTAAAACCTTTTTTTTTTTATATTTATAAAAAAAAGAACCGAAACGTAATGTGTTGGGGCAAAAATTTTTGAACGAAAAATCTTTTTAAGTTAAAATCAGGTCAATTTAAAAAAAAGAAAAAAAAAATTGATTTGAAACCTTTTTTAAAACCCCCCCAAAATTTTAAAAAATTACTTTAAAAAGCAAATCCCAAAAAGCTCCGACGGTTTTTTTCAAGAAAAAAGCCTTTCTTTTGAGCTAAAATTTTATTTTAATTTTCCCGAAGGTCCCTGGAATCCAAAAAATTTTAAAGGGGTAAGGGGAATTTATTTTTAAAACAAATACCTCTAAAGTTTTAAAAAAAAAAAAACAAACAGTTTTAAAAAAAAATTGGAAAAAAAAATAAATTTTCTTAAAAAAAATGGGGTTTTTTTAACTCCAGAAAAGGGTGTTTTAAAATTTTTTGGGGGTTTTTAAAAAAAAGGTTTTTGGGGTTTTTAAAAAAAAAAAAAAAAGGGCCAAAAATTAAAAACTTTTTTTTTTGGGGGGGTTCTTCAAAATTTTCCCCTTTCCCAATTTTTTTTTTAAAAAAGAGAATTTTTTTTACACGGAAAATTTTTTTTTTTTTTGGTTTTTTTTCCCCCCAAAAAGGCCCCTTTAAACCTGGGAAAATTTTTTTAAACCCCTTTAAACGTGCGTTCGTAGATACTCCCAACAGTCCCAACCCCGTTCAAACTGGACGTTCGCGAACCAATTAATTCTTTTGAGCATCGCATCGAGACCGACAGCCGGCGGATCGCGCCGAAGCTATTCGCGCATAGAAACACACAGCGTGAGCCTGCGCGCATAACCGTTTACACTTGAGCATTCGCGGTGGATCAGTGCGTGCGTGCTGGTCAAAACGACCTTAACAATATAAAAAATATTTAAAAGTACAGTTAATACCTATTATTATTTACTTATCAAAATTTGCCTGGGGTATATCTACCCCGGTTTGTAAATCTATGATTTATAAGGCAGCGGTTATTCGTCCACATAGTGTGGACGGCCACACAAAAAAAAACTTGTGAACTTGTAAATTTCTATCTTTTTATAATTAAATATGCAGGGTATTCCATTAAACAAAATGATGCTAGATCTGATAACTTTTTTACCTGGAGAAGCTGTGAAAAAACCTATTGAAGAGCGGGGATCCCCTAAAGCTCGACGGTGGGGAAAAAAAAGAAGCCTTTCTGTGACGTGGGATCATTAATAAAACGAACGGCTCTTCTTTGAATGGAGTCCAGAATGCTAAGGTTGTAAGGGGGCCATTCTCCACACATAAGAACAATACTCTAAAGAGGGTCTAAATCAGGGAGACATACAGAGTATACAGATTGGAAGAAGAGAAATACTTTTTGGCTCGAAAGAGGAATCCAAGCTTTTTTGCAGCTGCCGAGGCTATGGATGTAATGTGTTTGTGCCAGTTGAGGTTATTCTCAAAAGTAACGCCGACAAGATTAAACGACTCTTTGTTCTGCAGAACTTGGCCGCTCATATGTAATGGATGAGCATTGGCAGATTTTTTTCGCGACAGCGAACATGACTGTGTTTTCGAGGCATTAAACTGAACAAGATTTTTGACGCCCCAATCCAAGATAAGTTTGAGGTCATGTAAAAGAGATATCTGTCTTGACCTGCGCTTGTTTTCCAAATAAGAATTACATGGTGGCTTAAGAAATTGAATACTAGAGTGGAGGATACTATCGTCAGCAAAACTATGAATGGGATTGATTGTGGAAGAGAGAAGATCGTTAATGTGTAGAAGAAACAGCCGGCACCCCAGCATTAATTTGGTAGGAGCTGGAAGAATAACGTCGATTAGAAAGGAAACTTAGGTGGAAGACCGTAAGAAGGAAGTTTGTTAAGAAGCCCATCATGCCAGACCTGATCGAAAGCTTTGGATATGTCAAGTAACGATCTGGGGCTCGGGGGGAAATTTTTTTTTAAGACGATGCCATCGAGCCCGGACAATTTTTTAGTATTAAGAAAAGAAAGAATAAGCTTGATCTGTTTGACTTTAAAAATGATATCGGACATTTTATGAGAAACAGGGGCAACTGTTGGAAGAGGAAGATTAATAGGAAGATCAAGCGTAAAATTGGCAGAAAATTGTTTGGCAAATAGTTCGACTTTTCCTTTAGAGGTTGAAACAATTTCATTTTCAGAGATTAGGGGTGGACAAGAATTTGTGCAGAAGTTTTGACTGATATTTTTGGCAAAGGACCAGAAAGCTTTACTGCCATTATAAAGAAACTTTAGTATTAAACATTTTTTGTATATCTTTTAACCAAAAAAAAATAGGATCATTCTAAAATTATCAATTTTTTGATTTTTCTCCGTATCTCTTAAGCAAGCGAAAATTTTTTAATGTTAATTTTACCATTTTAAGTTTGACCCAAGGAGAGCCCTGACCAGGGCCGATCCTAGCGGGGGGAAAATGGGCACAGCACGTGGGCGGCCAAATTATCATCAACCAATGTAGGAAACAAAGACTTTGGGAACTGCCGTTTCAGTATAAATAAATATTTTAATTGTGCATGTCCTGAAGATTTTAAAATGAAGACGTATGTGTATATAAGTTTTGAAGTTTTGTATTATTAATGGACAGATTTCCTTCTAGGGTAAGCCAGAAACATAATTTAGGTATATTGTAAAATTGTAAAGTCATTTTATGTAACACACAAAAGCAAAACGTAATAATTATAAGTAACCACTGCCCTATTAATTTTAGATGTATAAATACTGATGAAGGCTTTTGCTGAAACGTTTGTAATTAAACAATATGAAATATTAAAAATAACCTTTTAATTTCATAATAAGTGTGAACCAAAACTCCCAAGAAATTAAATTGAAGAATATACAGTGTGTCCCAAATTGGGCCTACATGTATTGGTAACTCGGGAACCATTAGAGCTACAGTTTTGGTTAAATTCGAAAAGTTTTAGACAATTTAATTGCAAAATTAAATCTGCTTTCAGATTTATTTTTTTATGGTTTTTGAGATAATTAAGAAAAACCAAAATGGTGCATTTTTAACTTGTGCATGTAGCTCGCAAACTACCAATTTTACGGTTTTAAGATTACTACATTATTAGAACACTTTTTTAAGAAGAATTTTATTTAGGTAAAAAAAAATTCTAACTTTATTTGTTTTTGAGATATTTATCCAAACTTTGGATTTTTATACGGACGCCATATTGGATTTTTACATTTTTGAAAAGAGCTCTTTAAGAGCTTTTTATTGATGTATCACAAGTCTAGGTTTTTAGATTGCTTAAGCTCTAAAAACGATAATTTTTATTTATTTGATAGTAGGCTTAGACTAGACTGCGTAATGGCTGCCCCGTTTCATAAAAAACAAATGATACGCATCCGGAGCGGCATCAACCTAACCATAGACATTTAAGATTCTTAGTGATGAACTTGTTATTCTATGGATCTTTTGTGAGAGCGAAATTCAAAACTTATACAAAAAAGTGATGCTTTTTGCAAAAATTAATACTTCCTAATATTACCTTAAACTGATAATAATTAAACATAACTGCAAACCAAAAATTTATCAGTAAACAAGAAAATAAAATAACAGTACATGTCTTCCTCCACAGTTGGGAAAGTCGAATCAATGCATTGCGACCATTGAAAACAAATCTTAAAAATATCCTCGTTGCGCTAGGTCAACTTTCCCAAGAATCAAAAGATCGTGCAGCTAGATTAAAAGCTAAATCCTTAGCAGAAAAAATGTGTTCATTTAAATTTATATGTTCAGTCATAATTTGGCACGATTTGCTAGAAAGAATAAATATTGTATCAAAAATGTTTAGACAACAAAGATTTAGCAGAATGTGTCGAAGCATTAAAAAATTTAAAAACATATTTAATTTCGAAAAGAAATGATGAAAACTTTACCGAATTTCTTAATCAATCGTCTATTTTAGCACATGAAATTGAAGTAGAACCTGAATTTCCCGAAATTCGTGAAAGAAAAAAGCCTCGTATGTTTCACTACGAGTCAAAGGATGAATATATTGCAGAACCTAAACAACAATTTAAAGTTTGTTTTTATTATCAAATTTTGGATATTGCCATCAACTCAGTAGGTGAACGTTTCGATTTGTTGGTAAGCTGCTTCTCATTATTCAGTTTTTTTTTCTAACGTTTCATTCAGAAGATACCGACAATCTCAGAAAAAAATTGCTGTGATTTAGATATTAAACTTCAAATAAATAAAGAAGGAAAAACGAAAGGGACTGACGGATAGAATTGCACAATGAACTGCTATCTTTTCAATCTATTTCCCAACGTTTGCATGAAGCCAATGAAATTTTAAATCATATTTTAAGTTTGGATTAAACACCATATTTCCCCAATTTATCCATAGAATTTTTTTGACTATACCAATCAGTGTTGCTTCGGGTGAAAGAAGTTTCTCAAAATTAAGTTTAATTAAAAATTACTTAAGATCAACAATCTCACAAGACAGACTTACTAATTTAGCTATCATTTTATTGAAAGCGAAAATGTGAAGCGCTAGATGTTTCAGGTATAATAGATGAATTCGTTTGTAAGAAAGCTCGAAAAATCTGTTTATAAATTTTTTAAAAATTAAAAGAAATTTAATTTTCTTTTTTACTTTCGTTGTCTTGTTAAGTTTTGTGTTATTTTTGAGTAAATATTCTGGTTACTGGCTACCATGTATTGTAGTTGCAGATTGTATTTTTGTGACACTAAAATACATATTTTAACATGTTTCTTTTTTCATTTTCATCAAAATTTAAACCATATTTATGAAAAGGGCGGCCAATTTTAGTTTGCACGTGGGCGGCCGACGGTCTAGGATACGCTGAATGACGCCTATATTAATTTGTTGATAGCACTAACAATTACGGGGATAGCCTATGGGTGTCGAAAATGCGACACCCTGTACATTTGAGGCACCTATTATATACAGGGTCTCTCAACGAGCAATCTTGTAAACTTAAAAAAATTTGGAAAATGTGTTTGGAATCCCTAACAGATTATCATATGTTAATAAATTGTAAATTCAATGATATTACATACACCATAGACGTGTCGAATTGATAACCTCCTTTTTTTTAAAGTCGATTAAAAATTTAAATACGGGCTTGGATTGTTAATTCTGCCTTTATAACGAAATCACACATTTCAAATGCTCCCCGTATTTCCATTCCGTCATTTTGCACCTTGTTTACCAGAACCTTGCCAAAATCCGTACTAATCCCCACGTTTCGGCGATGATGGGTTAAAAGGTGTGGTGCGGGGGCGCAAGGGGGCACCAGATGTCCGCCATCATCAGCTGCCGATGGCACGGGCCGCAGCTGTCCCTTCGTCGTCGGCTGCCGTCAATTTCTTTTCTTCGTGGATCCCCCATCTCGCCGCGCCTCCGCCCCGATGCACTTTGCACATGTTCTTTCTATTTCAGAACGAGATTTTTCAATTGAATCTTTTAAGAAATCGTCGTCTTATTTACAGGGTGGTATGGTAATTTTTCTCAAGCTTTATAGGTAAGGTATAGAGAACCTTAATACTTTTCATTGTAGGTTTCCACAAAAACAGTGTCACATCTCAAAAATAAACGTTTTTTAGGAAAAAGAGGAAAAGAAAAGCAAGTTTTTAAATTAATCTTAAAATGTTTTTTTACAGTTTTAAATAAAAATTTGTTAACAAAAACGTCATTGGTTTCTTAACATGATGGTCCAAAATATGGTAAATTTAATTTTTAAATTTTTATTTATTTTTTTTTAAAGAATGAGATGTAACTTTGTTTCTGAAAAAAATGGAATTGGTATTAAGAATTTTTTTTTACTGTAGATAATACAGATGGGTTTTGGCTTTTTTGGAAAACCCGACCAGACCAGACAACCCAAAACCGAGAAGGGAAGACTAAAAGACCAAGAGACCTGCAAGACTCTTGCACTTCTGCGACATTTTTTTAAAATTATAATTTCAATTTTATATTCAAATTCACAGGTAGGTATTTTATATAGTATGACAAAAAATTTGTCAGAAACTGAAAAAAGGGTTTTTCAAT
>JAHBCN010009607.1:0-34573 GCA_019359885.1 Listronotus oregonensis
AACGGAAAAAAAATAACATATTTGCAAATTGTACTTAAACCTTTGGACGTGTGTATGTCTGATTGGGTGTCTAACATTAATAAGCTTTTTGTCTTTGTCTTCGCCTATAATATCTCCGAAATGATTTATTTTATTTTGAATGTCCACTTACCACCTAAATTTTAAAGGAAATCACATTTCTAACAAGTGAGATAAAAGGGTGGATACGGGAAAAATGCGACACACTTAGTGCTGATGATCAAAAAACTTCATCAAATATTTAAACCCCTCTGCAGCTTATAAGGTTTTCGGCTTGTGACGTACGTTATCCAATTTTCTCAGTTTATATTTTTATTTTATTAATCCGGCAGATTTTACCCTGATACACTTAAACGTCTTTCAAGAAATTAATCAAACCGGGCTGATGCCGCCACTAAGTAAGCCCCTTTAAAAGGTTAGATGATGACGAGGCTTGTTTTCCTTTTAATACCGGGTAACAAAAAACTATTTAATTGAAAAAGTTATTAATGAAAGTTTTAATGATACTCCCCAATTTAAGAAGTCAAAAAGTGTCTCTCTTTATACTATAAACACCAAAATTATTCATGACATATAACTATAAAAAAGGTTTTAATAACACTAGAATCTTGGACTTCTATTGTCTTTAGTTGTTACCTAATACACAACGTTTTGGTTAGAGATGTATCTTCAACCGTTTTTAAGTAATAACTAAAAACTATTCTTAAAAGCTACCACTTATATACCATTCGTTGTTCACCGAAACTTAAACGATTTTTTACGGTTCAGCAATGGCTGCCAGATGTTCGGAATGTTGACACTAGGTTTGCTAAATACATTTTGGTTGTTTGCAATCATTACAGCTTCTTTAAATTTTCTTTTCTTTCAATGGGTTTCTTTTTGAATAATTTTTGCTTCCGACCATTGTATGCGATGTTGTTTTGACCAAGCGTGTTCGGCAATGCCTGATTTTGACGTTTCACCTCCTTCCATATGTTTTTTGTGTTCTTTAATTCTAACTTCAAGTGGTCTTTTTATTTCCCGGATGTCCTCATCACATTCACAGGGAATTTGGTAGATATAGTCATTATTTGAAACATTGTTGTCTGGTCTAGTCTTAGTAAGAATACTTCTTAGAGTAGTTTGTGATTTTAATGCCGTTTTAATATTATACTTATTCGCGATTCTGTCGATCATTTCCGAAGTTCCTTTAATATACGGAATTGTCATATATATTTGGTCAGGTGGAGTCTCGTTTAAGTTAGAGATTTTTGTCTTATTTTGATATTTTTCGATTGTTTCCTTTACCAGTCTCTCACAGTCCGTTCTGCTTAAAATCCCCAGTTATGTTACTTATTTGCTCTTGCAGGAATTCCGTATTGTTACAGTGATTAGAATTCTGGTGTAAATATTGTCCAGTATGGGTAGGTTTTCTGTACACCGAGGTTTGTATATGTCCATTATTTCATTTGTCTAAAACGTCGAGAAAGGTTAGGGCCGAATTTTGCTCCTTCTTCATTGTGAATTTAATATAAGATCGGAGGTAATTTAGAAGTTTTAAGAAACCTTCAAGTTCTTAGTCATTACCTGTCCATACAATAAAAGTATCGTCAACCTATCTTAGCCAAACTTTTGGTTTGATTGGTGGAGTTTTAATTGCGTGTTCCTCAAACCAATCCATATAAATATTTGCTACCACTAAGAAAAGCTATGAATTCAAGAAAAGTCCATCATCCTGCGCATGGTTTTCATCTTTCACCTGAAAGAAGGAACTACGGAAGCAAAACTCCAACAAATCCATCACTCCATCCAGCGGTAGCTTGGCTCGGATAATGTTTAACGATTGTTTTACTGGTACGTTTGTATACTTTCCACATCAAAACCCACAAAAGTATCGTCTGGTCCTATTTCTACATTTTTGAGAATTGTCCCAAGATAACAAAACGATTTTTTGCCTCAAGTATCGCTAAGAAGTCTCCAGAACAACAATAAAATTAAAACAAAGCAAACGAAGAAAATTATCAACTTTTATTCACGTCAATAATGTTTTGTTCCCAGATAAGTGATTGTGGATAATTTTGTCGAATTTCCAAAAAATAAAATGAATATTTTTCCACAAAAACGGCTTTGATGCAACATGTTGATTTAACTTGTCAAATCGAAAAATGGCCAGGCAGCAAATAACCGGCTTGTCGTATTTGTTATTTGTCTGTTATTATATAAATTGTGACGCAGCTTCAGCAAGGGAAAGAATTATAAAAACAATTAAAATTTGTAACGCTATAAAGGTACTTTTTTTGCTACCCTAATTTTAAGATACTAGATTTGATAAGAAAAAACTTTAATTTTCAAAGTACTTTTTTCTATTAAATATACTCTCCTTGGCGATCTACTCTCCAATCTCGATAACAAACGCATCGAAAATTTGGAAACCTGGAATGTCATTTTCTACATTTTTATTTGACATTTTTGCGAGTGGGTAGTGGGACCAAGGAAGTTTAAAGGTGTATGGAAGCCCAATGCTATGGCTCATTCGATCAAAAAATGTCCAGCCCAGTATGAAAATAACTGTCAGAGTTGGCCCCGCCGATTCTGCGCAATAACGAAATCCCACAAAATAATTTAATGTGCTGCCCACTTACACACTGATAAATCAGTGTGTAGTTAAGCAACACATTATACTTTTATGAGAGCCGTATTAGTTTCGATTGTTTTGCTTTGTGTGATTATATTTTGTGGTTGCAGAAGTTTTTTGGCCGATAAAAACCTTCTTATTTTAGTGATTAGTGTTTATTGAATTGTGACTATAATTTTGTGTTTATTGTTTGTTACAATATCGTAACAAAATGACTAGAGGTTGTATGGTTTTGTCTTGCAAATCTAAGGGTGACATACCCGGCATTTTTTACTTTAGGTAAGTATTTCTTATATTTAAATTAGGTGCTTCTTATGAGACGTAACGTTAGGTAACCGAATAAATAATAATACATCAATTATGAATAATAGAAAATGAAAATTTCATAGGAAATAGCAGTAAGAAAAGTAAGGCAATCTTTTATCTATCTTTTAGATGATTTCCACAATGTTTGTGTATTTCTGTGGATCATTAAAAAGAAATAAGGTTTACATTTAGGTACTTTTATTTCATTTAATAATTTAGTACATTCTTTTAAAGGGTCAAAATTATTAATTACTGGACAGACCAGGCAAATTTTAAGTTATACAGGTTCCTCTAATTGAATGAAAGAAAGTACAATTTTATGTAAAAGCCCTTTTTTGCTTTTTCCGTATTTGTTTAAAAAGAAATTAGTTTTTTGGTTTCTTAAACTTACATTATCAACTTTTTAAGCTCGACATACTGTAGACACATAATATTTAACGGATTAACGGTTACTGTTACAATGGAACCTAGGTACCAAAGGTTACTAAACATTTTTAACCACTGTTAATATGTCTCATGAATGTTTGTTATTAGTAAAAAGTATATGCCTAAAAAGCAGTTATAAAAATTTTCACTTTTTAATGTGGTACAACCACAATCTTAGGATTAGATTAAACTCATTTACACTATCTTGCCCTTCTTTTACCACAAAATTGGTAATAAGTACATAAAACTATCATACAATGTTTAAAATTTATTCTAAAAAAATCGTGTTTTTATTTATTTCCAAATATTTTTGGTAAAAATACAAAATTCCCAAAAATATCGACCATTTAAATAGAAGGCTGTAAAGTGACGCCATCTATTCTTTCCATATTATATCAGATGATATAAAATCCAATATTACACAATAATTTTAAATATTCTGTGGTAGTATCGTTTAATAACCAACAATTTTGTTGAACAGTGAACGCTTGAATTTGACATTTGATGATGTCAACTTTATACATTGTAACAAAGAATTATGGAAGTCCGGCTCTGACCTACTATTCATTGCGCAAACTCCGCGGGGCCAATCCCCCTATTCCCGCTGCCCTTCACGCCTGGACAATTTTGTTCTACAGTATTGGGCTTCCATACACCTTTAAACTTCCTTGAGTGAGATCCATTCGAGAAATAAATTTTCGTTCGTGATCGTAGTAACTAACCTCAATGTTTTAAAATTGTTTTGTTTAAATCGTAAAAAATGGTAATGTCTGTATTCTAATTATTTAATTGTTTGTACATCGAGTAATACATATTAGAAATAATAAAGAACAAAATGTTTGTATGTTAGTGAAATCAATTTTTTTATGGAGTCATACGTTATATCGTGATTGTGCATAAAAAAATCCTATTTTATCCCGAAAGACTATTCTTCGTTCGATAAAAATCGTTTTCAACGCAGAAATGTTTTTGAGATGTAAAAACGCCAGATGTCGGATGATACCAAAATTCGTACTTGAATTTACCGATTTTCGCGACGGTTTTTTGAGCTATGAAAAAAAGAGTGCGTTGTTATGGTGAAGAAGACTTTCTTCATTCTGTAAACTACATCTTTTCTTGCGAATTGTTACATCCAGTTAACACATACATTTACAATAATAATCTGAGATCAGTGTTTTATCACTTTGGAGGTAATCTACAAAAAAACTTTCTTTTGCAAACAAAAAACCTTCTTGGCCGATTTCTGAGCCCTAAATAACTTAGAAGCCGAAGTAATGAGTTTATACCCCTCTGTAGCCTCTTGTTTTAATCCAGGATCATCATGGCAGATCTGGATGAAATTCTTATCCATAGTTATGAAACGACGCACAAAAATTTGAATGTGTTTTTATTTTACTGTTAGCAATTGCAGCAACCATTGTGCACTTGCAAATTGAAAAATTCGTATCTCCAAAAGCATTTAAACTAGCAACTTGAATCTTTGCCACTGTATAGTACAAACACTCTTCATTAAACTTTAATGATTTTAAAATTTTAGCACCAATAGTTCATCTGTAATAAAAAATAATATATAAAAATGTCCAAATTTTTCGCAAACATTTGAAATGTTTCAGGTCTTTTACTTAAATATTGTTAAATTAATTACACAGGCCCTCAAAAAAAGTAATGTGTGCTGGGTTGAAATTTTTTTATTAAAATTACAAATAAACATTTTCGTTTATATCTTCTTTATTATTTATTTCATCAAAAATGTTTAAATAACTTTTTATATAGACCAGTGTTTCCCAAAGTGTGGGTCGCGACCCCCTGGGGGGTCGCAATGAAAGTACTAGGGGGTCGCCGGAAATTTCCAAAATAAGACAAAAACACTACTTTGTTAAATCATGTATTTTTATTTTAATAAAGCCGTAAATAAAAATTAACAATTAATTATCAAACGAAACATAAAAAACTAAATATTAAAAGTTCTTAAAAAGTCCTTAAAAATAAAAGAAAAAAATAAAGTCAAATATTACAATGTTAATGAGACCCATGCGCCTGTTTTTTTGAAACTAGTCTTTCAAATCTAAGCTGTGTATTTGAGACACACACAATTATATCGTTTTCAAATACGAGACGATTTCTCACTTTTGTTTTAATGGCAGTCATAGACGAGAAACTTAACTCACATAAATATGATGTTACAAATGGAACCAAACATTTTACAGCTTCATTCGCCAACTGAGGGTATTCCTGCATCTTTTTGGTCCAAAATTCGTCCGGGTTCTGGGAAAAAAATTGCAGCTTGAACATTCCATCACTTGATATTTCAATAAGTTGTTCTTTCATGTTTATTGGTATTTCAGCATGTTGAAAGGAATCGGCTAAAAACGGATTCAGTATCCATCTGCAACTGTCGTAACTGTTTTGAATTTCTTCGGGGAAATAATCACAGAGCTTTTGTTTTAAATTAAGTAAAGTAACTTGCATGCCTGCAAAAACTTGTTCAAAATTTGTAGCATTGTAACATACATTTTCTATAATTTCCTGAATGCACTGGAATGAATCGAGCTGCTTTTTGCCAAGTGAAGTTGACCATATATCGATTTTTCTTTAAACCCCTTAATTTTATCTGTGGCTGTAATTATATTAATGTCGCGACCTTGCAAATTACTGTTCAAAATATTTAATTGTTCGAAAATATCAGCAAGGAAACCTAGTTTCAAAAGCCAAATAGGATCGGAAAATTGATTTTCATATGGGGACTTCTCATCTTTCAAATACATTAAAAGCTCTGCTCTTAAGTGAAATACTCTTTTTAAGACGTTGCCCCTTGAAAGCCACCTTACTTCGGTGTGATAAAGAAGATTTTGAAATATAGCACCCATGTCTTCGCAGATTTTTCGAGGCTACGAGAACGTTCCAGAGTGCCATCTACTAGCGAATATCATGGAAAAGTATTGCGATGTAGACACAAACAAAGATGTCGCGGTGTACAATGTGCAGTCGACTTTTTATTATTTATTTTTATTGTAAATGCTAGTCTGGCAGAAGTACTACTAGTTTACTAGTGGAACAGATCGCAATTATTAAAATAATTGTTGAATTTTTTAAATGTATTTAGTTTAAACTTAAACAGTAAAGTAAAATAAAATTTGAGAAACCATCAGTTGTAAATTAGGCAAGCTATTTTTGTCGCTATTTTGGTTTGGGTGATGAGTAGGGGGTCGTGAACAATTTTTTTAACAAAAAGGGGTCGCGCTTTAGATAAGTTTGGGAAACACTGATATAGACAATTTAAAAAGGTGTCTTTTTTGTTTTATGAATTTTTCTGTATTTCCTATAGTTTATATAGTCGTAGTCCAAACATTCCGTGGTAGCAGGTTTCTGCCGGTAAATGTACCGTGTCGATTTTTTGGGTTTTTCTCGATTTTTTGCTGTTCTACCCCCAATTTTGACTTTAAATTCATATTCAGCGGAAAAAAATACGCCAGAAAATCCTAGTTCGATACCAACAAAATCGTAGCTTTGTACTTCGCAGGTTAGTCAAGATGGTTGCCAGTTCTTAGACTATAACATTACCTTTGCTGTTGTCCTGTTTCATTTTTTTAAAGCTGCAACCCATAAAAAATTTTGTTTGTTATGCATTTCAGGCTTTCAAACTTCTTTTATGTAAAAGCTTCTGTATTTTCGGTAATGCATAACATCTCGCTATGATTTCTGTTCTGGCAAAGCCTGGCGATCAATAGTTCTGGCATCTGACCATACCATATTTATATGTTTAGCAAAGTAATACGATTGTGTTTCTGTGTTTATGTGCATCTTAATTCTAAATATATGTTTTTGGCCTAATTTGGTTTTTGTGTCTTACCATTAAAAGGAAAGTAAGAAATGTATTCGTATAGTCTAGTCGAGAAGTGTGTTTCCTGCGAAAAATAGTTAGAAAGCTTCGAAAAATATGAGCGATAGCTCATTTGACGCGGAATGCAAATCTGAGAAAGGCGTTTTAAAGATTTTTATTGCCAATAAAAATTGCAATTGTTATTAACAAAAAACGAAATAAAAAAAGCCATTTCGATTTTCAATGATAACTCAAAATCCATAAAAGATAGCGAAAATTGCGAAAGAGGTTCTTGAAGAGAAGGAAATTTCCGATAAAAAAGTCTAACTTCCGGAATTCTCTTCATTGTTTATAATTTTAAGTTAACGCTGAAAATGGGCCTCCGCGCGACTTTTTTGGTTGCGCGCTCGGCGTCAAAACCGAGTACGTCACACTTAATATTTTTTTTAGGGTATTAACAAAGATAATACTACTACAAATAGATGGTTCATTTAAATGGGGCGTTTTTAATTAGTTCGGAGATATCAATGCTTCCGTAAATGCGAATAAAATTAAGTCGGTAACCCCTGCCCCAGCGATACAAACCGTGCGACATTGCCAATGTCTGTCGCTTGTACCTTATTCGAACAAGTAGCGAAAGCGGGCGGGTAAACGGATTGTGTACTTTCTGGTAGCGTTTCATCACGCCAATAGTAAACTGCCGGCAACACTTTTAACTTTCGTTCAAGGATAGCGCGAAAATCTCTCGATGGACATCGGCTCGCGTTAGCCAAAGTCCATTAGGGGTATCAAAAATATAGCATTGAATGGTTCATCTTATCCGTAGTAGTATTATCTTTGGTATTAAATATTAATTTAATATTAAAAAAAATTATGGTGTATTCATAACACTTTAAATAATTTATTCCCGTTAAAAATTTAACTTAAAGTTATTTTTTTAACAAATTAGACACCTGTTAGTTAACAAAATTGTTTCGAACTTTCGTCTTCATTGTACATTAAAATAAAATGTTTAAAAAATCGTTGTATAAATTTTTCGCGTCGTAGAGCCCTTTCATTATACATACCTAACAAGATAACGCCATAAAAGTTAAAAAAAATTATTGCTTTGTTTATAATAACTTTATAACTTTGACAATATTATTCTGATTTTTCATTTTTTGTCAAAGTTGTAAAATTATTATAAACAAAGGATTAAAACTTTTTAAACTTTTATGGCGTTATCCTGTTAAATATGTATATAAGAAGGGCTTTACGAAGCATAAAATTTATACAATTATTTAAGCATTTTTTTAATGTACAATGAGGACGAATATTCGAAACCATTTTTGTTAATTGACAATTGTCTAACTTGTTGAAAGCAGGCTGGCAAGACCCAAAAACCTACTTGAAAAACCCAGTGGGTTTTTGTATCAAAAACCCATTTAAATTTAGGCAAAAACCCATAAGCAAAAACCCAAATAAAAGAAAAAAACATTCTTAGGATCTAGATTTTTACTTAATTTACCAAGAGTCTTACCTATTATGGATTTATGCAGATATATACTCATTATACAATCAAACTAAATTAGAGAAAATGCAATATCAATGGCAAAGCTTTTAGACATTTGCTATTACATACCATTAACACTGGCTTCTGTTTGTATGTTTTTTTGAATATTTTGTTGTACACTTTATACTTTTTTATATTATATTGTAAGATTAAAAAAAACAATACCAGCGCCAAACCAAAACCAATTTTTAGGTTTAATTTTCATCAAGAAATGTCAAAAATAGCAAAAACTCACAATAACCCAAAAACCCAACAAAAACCCAAAAAGCCCCCAAGCCAGGTTTTTGCCAGCCCTGGGTAAAAAACTAATTTTAGGTCACATTTTTAATGGAAATAAATTCTTTGAAATGTTCTAATTTTTTTTTTTATCTTTTCAAAAAAAATTGAAATTCTAAAAATTATTTAGTGTACGTATCGGTTTTGACCCAAGCGCGCGGACAAAAATATCGCGCAAAGGCCAATTTTTTATTAAATTAAAAGTTAAATAAGTGCGCAGAACTTCGGGAATTTACTTTTTATAAATTTTCTCCTTTTTAAGGATCTTTTTTGCAATTTTTGCTATCTCTTATGGTTTTTGATTTAACAAAAATCGAAATGGATGTTTCTTATTTCGTTTTTTATTAATAACAATAGCAATTTTTATTGGCAAAAAAACTTAACTCCTTTCTCAGATTTGTATTCCGCGTCGAATTCAATTTTTCGAAGGAAACACATTTCTCGACTAGACTAGTAGTGAATTCACATAGTTACAAGAAATTTACTACTTAAATTCAAAAACAAGACAAAAAAAAATTTTTTGGTTATCTGAGCTTTAGAGTTATGGCGTGTAAGTTTTCCAGTAGATTTTTTAAAGTCAGTTTAATATTTTTAAAATTACCTTTTAATTCGTTAGATCTTTTAAAAACAATAAGGGGTTTAAAAACAAATTTGATCCTATTTTTGTGTACAATTATCTCAAACATCTTGAATTAATTTCGTTATTGGGCCTATACAACCAGTCTGTTATAGTCCCGTCACGTTCATCGAAGCTAAGCTTTATCCCGCGTAAGAGAGGAGCTAGCGTTGCGACCTGGCTTTTACCAGGTAAAATTAGCATTCGATGCCTCCAGAATGATTCCTGTTTCTTGTTTAAAGGGAAAAGGGCAACCCACAAATTTCTTTGGGATCTATTATCCATTAAGGTATCACGTAAATTTATCAATTTAAAATATACTAAGGAAACAAATTGTTAATATCCTAGCAGAATTTTATTTTATTAACATTTTTGTCTATAGTGATGGAACTACCCCGAAATATATATATATATATATATATATATATATATATATATATATATATATATATATATATATATATATATTCTTACCATGCATATGATTTTAAATAATATTATTATATTAAAATATACCTTCAGTGAGTTTATAAACAATATTCAACAAATCCCAGACGGTCATGTGATTGTTAGTTTCGATGTAGTTTCCCTTTTTACTACCTTTAGAAGAAATTTGGGCTTGCTAGTCTGGGAAAATAAGTGGGACAAAAATCTCAGACTATTGCGGAATGGTTTTTGGGATACATTTAAACCATAATAACTTTTATTTTCGATTCAAATTACTGTGTTTTCAACAATAAATATTAAAAAAACAAATACATGGAACCCCAATGGGATCCTCATCCCACCTATTCTATGCAACTATGTTTTTGACGATTTGGTGGGGGATTCTAGAGAATATGCCTTTCCCAATTACCTTCGTAAAACGCTATGTGGATGATCTTTTTTTATGTATTCCACATAATAGAGTAGATGTAGTTTCAGAAATCTTTAACTCTTATAACCAAGATCTTCAATTTACCGTGGAGCACGAGGTTAACAACAGCCTACCTTTTTTTGATATGCTTAAGTGCGGCCCACAAGGCACTCTTAAAACAACTTGGTATAGAAAACCTTACTGTTCTTTAAAAGGTTCATAAGTTACCATTCTTATCATCCAACAAACATGAAGATCAATCTTTTTCTTAGCGATGAAAAGACGAGCTGTTTTCTTTTTCACATCCCGATTACAGAGAAAAGGCACTCAAACAATTGGAAAAAAATTCTAGCAGAGAATTCTACCCAAAGCATATTATAAATAAATTCTTATATAGTACACAATACAAATTGCCAGAAAATTTACCCATAAGATCAAGTCAACCACTTTCTTTGCATACGCAAGATAGAGATCTAACACAAAATTGTTTTCATGGTGAATTTTCTCAAGAACCAGGGAAAGCTCTTTTCTGTTCTTCTATTCCATATATAGAGGATTTAAAATCTAAACTTATAAAAAATCTTTAATAATAATGACATTAAAATAGCAAAACAATTTCCTCAAAACTGGTTCCATTTTATTTACTAAAACTAAAACTCCATTAGATAACAAAGAACTTATAACGTAGTGTATCAAATTCCATGCCGTGAATGTGATCTAGTCTACATAGGACATACATGCAGAAATCTAATTGGTCGTAACCTCTCATAAAAGTGACGCCAGAAGAGGTGTTCTTTCTTTGCACTCTCTCAACATGTAAACACTGCTGGACACGCTATGGACTGGCAGAATGCAATAATTTTGGGTAGAGCTGACAATTGGTACAAAAGAACTTTCCTTTGAAATGGTACATATTTACTTTTTCAACCAAAATCTATGAATAAAAGGAGTGATATCCAAAATCTTAGCTCCATTTATAATTATATTCTTTTGTACCAAAAAAAAGATAACAATTTTTTGTTAAATTCAATAATAACATCTGAACTTTGCATTTTGTAGGTACATACATATTACAATCTATTAATTTTAAAAAACCCTTTTTAAATGGTATTCATTTTCAAAATACAATAATGCATCTGCAAACTCTCAATTGTGAGCAGTGTATAAATAATTACCCAGGCACCACGACAGATGGCCCTGTCAGTTCTGCATGATGCGGCCTTTTGATGTCCAAATCTTAAAAAGGAAAATCCAAGGGTTTTTTAAAAACATTATATCTTCTTATTTCTGTTCAACTGACAGCGCTCATTGGTCGTTAAGTTTTAAAACCGTACTTGTTTTTGTAAGTTTTTTTAACTATAAATTTTTTTGTTTTGTTATATTTTTTTTCACTCCGTAAAAGTCTTGTTAGTAACATGGGGCAACGATCCACGTGCTAAAAACTAAGTTAAAGTCAATGTAGTTTAAAGAGGAATGTGAATGAAGTTTTTTTCCCATTGGTTTTAAAACCCCTGTTTCATGTTTTTAACTCCATATGGTAAGAACTTGAAAAAAGGAGAATTATTTTTGTTGGTTTCACTAACAAGAATCATTTTCTTTTTTTTTTTGGGATTGCCTTTGAGAGGGGAAAAGTTTTTCCGAAAGCTGACTTTTCAATAAAGAGTTAATTACTTAAAGTGGCCTTTCAATTGACTGCTTTTTCCTTTTTTTTAAACAAATTATAAAAATTTATATATAATATATATATATTATATATATATATATAAAAAGTTATATATATATATATATATATATATATATATATATATATATATATATATATATATAATATAATATAAATATAATTTTATAAATATAAAATTAAATTAAATTAATAATTAATATATATTAGTATAAAAGTATTGGAAATATTAGAAATATAGAAATAAACACTAGAAAATTCAAGAATTAATGTATTATCTACTTACACACTGATAAATCAGTGTGTAGTTAGGCAACACATTATACTTTTATTAGAGCCGGAGTTCCGTTTTTTGGTGCAGCGGCACGACGCGCATGAAACTATATCCGCGCTGAACCATCAACCGTAGTCGTCTCATCAACCCTCCTTCCAAGCGAATTTCAGGTTTCGTTGTGGTTTCGGCATTTTCATTGTGATTTGCGCCGTATTAGTTTTGATAGTTTTGCTTTGTGTGATTATATTTTGTGGTTGCAGAAGTTTTTTGGATTGATAAAAACCTTCCTATTTTAGTATTACCATAATGTGTGTGTATTTCCGTGGATCATTAAAAAGAAATAAGGTTTACATTTAGGTTTACATTATTTCATTTAATAATTTAGTACATTCTTTTAAAGGATCAAAATTATCAATTATTGGGCAGACCAGGCAAATTTTAATATATACAGGTCCCTCTAATTGAATAAGAGAAAGTACTATTTTATGTTAAAGTTCCTTTTTGCTTTTTCTGTATTTGTTAAAAAAATTAGATTTTTGGTTTCTTAATCTCTTAAGAAAAAAATTCCATACTTCTTGTTAAATTTGTTTATGTTACCTGCATGAGGTGACACTATTTTATTGTACTTTTATACAAATTATAAAATTATGTAATATTGTATGACACTAAAACACAAATAACCAGTTCAAATTATGGCAAGTTTTGATTTTTCTAGACCCTTGCCGATTTCGATGATTTTTTGCATACAGAGGCGCTGTTTACAAATCTAAAGTAACTTTTTTCAACGTTTTATTTTTTAGATATAAATCCTTAAATCCGACAATTAGATTAAACATATTTACACTATCTAGCCCTTCTTTTATCACAAAATTGGTACATGAAACTATCATACAATGTTTGAAATTTATTTTAAAAAATCGTGTTCCATATATTTTACTAAGATTTTTGGTAAAAATACAAAACTCCCAGAAATGTTAAGCATTTAAATAGAAGGCTGTAAAGTGGCGTCATCTATTCTTTCCATATTTAATCAGATGATATAAATATTCTATAATAGCATCGTTTAATAACCAACAATTTTGTGTAAAAAAAAAAAAAACAGTGAATGTATAAGTAGTTTGAATTTGATATTTGATGATGCCAACTTTATAGATAGTAACAAAGAATTATGGAAGTCCGGACCTGACCTACTATTCATTACGCAAACTCCGCGGGGCCGATTCCCCCATTCCCGCTGCCCTGCACGCCCAGACAATTTTGTTCTACAGCATTTTCCTTCCATATACCTTCAAACTTTCTTGGGTAATACCAGAAATGGTCAGATTTGGCTAATTGCCGAAGTATTCAAAACCAGAAAATATGAGGGTGCTAGGTTAAAATTTGGAAATTTATTGTCTGAGGTAAAAATTTGAAAATTTGAAATGGCGTTTTCAAAATGGCGGATTTTGGCATTTATAAAGCGATTTGTCTGAAATTAGAAATATAAGGAACCGATTCTCTTATTTTACATAAGTATTTTTATGCGATCTATCCTCTAAGACACTTAAGACCTTAGAAACTCAGGTTAAATCATATTACAAACTTCTAAAATACCCTCCAAATAAACGATATTACCACCCAGAGTAAAAATGTGCAGTTTTCACCTACTTACATACCAAATTTCAAATTTTTATTCCCCGAAAAGTGCCCCATAATTTTAATAAGTCAGTCAGTAGTTAAAAGGGCAATTTTATAATCGAATATCTCAGAAACGACTTAACATTCCTTTTTTAATTTTTTTACCGGTAGTTATAATACTTATTTAATTATTATAATTTTAATGATCCCCACGCTTATAGATAGGCTTCCTCTTCTTGCCCACCGTCGAGTTGTAGGGAATCTGTCGCTCTTTTATAGGTATTTTCACGGCTTCTGCTCAGAGGAGTTGGCCAGTATAATTCCTTCTCTGGCAGCTCCCAGCAGAACAACACGTAGTGCAACTTTTATACATCCTTTTACAGTTCAGTTAGAGAGGCCTCGAACTTTCTTCGTTCCTTCACCCCTAGAGTGTCAAGACTATGGAATCTGCTGCCCGCAGAAGTTTTTTCTTCTCCTTCCAATCTCCAAATATTTAAGTCTTGTGTGAACAAACTCCCTCTCACCACACTTAAGACACCCACGGTACGTTAGTGCCTTCGTGGACTGTCCCAAGATAAAAAAAAAACACGAAATGTTATACTACGTAAAACGATAACGAAGGTATGATAGGAAAACACATTAGTTTAACGGGGAGAACTTTTTATTCGCTCTTAATCATAAAGACAACATAATTTTTGTAATTTGTTATTTATCAAAACCTTTTGTTTTCAAATGAAATTTAATACGATTAATCTGAAAACTCAACGTAAAAACGAAGCTAAATAATGAAGCCAGTGTAAAAATTAAAACCATATTTAATCTAGGTTAAAACAAAAATAGGATTTTCATTTATTTATCCAGACATTTATGCAAATCCTTATACAAAATTTTAATGAAAAATCCCCGCTTAATATAAATGGTGCCCCATATCTGTAATAATGATTACAATTTTTACAGTATTTGCTCCGAGCTTGCCGCCTCGCGGGTGGTTTTTTATAAGAAACATATCATTTCTGTTTTTTCCTCTTTTTGTTGCAGTCTTTGTTTACACGAGAGAACGCCAGAAGTCATTAAAAGTGTTATAATTATTTTTTTTCGTACCATGAAACACGTATTTTTGTTTTTAATATGTTGATTCGAAAATACATTTGTTTCACACAAGGTAGTTTGAAATTTATTAGCAAAAAGTTTTAAGAAATACTCTATATACTACTGACAAGACTATAATTTTAAAAGAAAAATTATGTTGCTTTTCCCCAGAATAAAGATACATATTTATTATTTTTAAAAATTAACTTTTTTCTTTATATTATATATATATATATATATATATATATTATATATATATATATATATATATATATACTATATATATATATATATATATATATATATATATATATATATATATATATATATATATATATATATATATATATATATATATATATATATATATATATATATATATATATATATATATATATATATATCTTAACAAGATCTTAAACTAAACTAACCACAACCACAAGAACAAGCGGGATTTAGAAGTGGCTTCAGTACCATTGACCATATACACACGCTAAGGAAAATCATCAGCCGAACCAAAGAATATGGATTACCACTAGCCCTAGCGTTCAGATTTCGAGAAAGCCTTTCGAGTCGATATATCTCCAAAAGCAAAAAATAGAAGCCATAACAAATCAGGGAATCCGACAAATCTTATATATTAGAAACCCCCTTATGAAATTTTATATGAAGAAGCTAAACCCCAGAATTGTGAAAATACAAGGAACAAATGCCTAAATTCCCACTAGCAAAGGAGTACGACAAGGAGACGCAATATCTCCAAAACTGTTTACAGCAACACAAAAGGAAATCTTCCGCAAACTGAACTGGACCATCAAAGGTCTGCATATAGATTGAGAATACCTTAGCCATCTAAGATTCGCAGACGACATAGTTCTAATTGCCAATACCCCTGCACAACTACAACAACAAATAAATGAATTAAAGGCGGCAAGAAACAAAGAAGGTCTCAAAATAAATTTAGCAAAAACTAAAATAATGTACAACGAACTGTCAGACGAGCAAGACATTCTAATAAATGACACAAATTTGGAAAGAGTAGAAGAATACATATACCTGAGCCACCTAATACATAAATCAGGATCCTTACTACCAGAAATCAACCGAAGAATCCAGTTAGCATGGAGTACATATGGAAGAAACTCAGTTATATTCAAATCCAGAATGCCACTACTACTAAAAAAGAAAGCATTTGATCAGTGTATACTACCAGTTATGACCTATGCATGTGAGACCTGGACACTTAAAAGAGATATTACAAGAAAACTCCAGGTAGCACAACGTTCAATGGAACGCAACATGCTGGGAATAATAAAGAGAGACCGCAAAAGAATAAAGTGGAGGCGACAAAGAACCCAGGTGATGGATGTTATCCACAGAATCAAATCTCTTAAATGGCAGTGGGCAGGACACCTGGCAAGATGAACAGATAATAGATGGACCACCAAAATTACAACATGGTACCGACGGGGCATTAAGAGACCTAGAAAAAGACCACACCTGAGGTGGAACCATGATATTAGAAAACTCGCAGTAACAAATTGGACCCGTATAGCCAACAATAGAGAACAATGGGCTCAGCTAAGAGACAGGTATATGGATATGTACGAGTGAGGGAGGCTACACCTTAATTGGAAATGGTTGAATAAAGCTGCGAATGATGATGATAAATATAATATATTATAATATAAATCTTTCCTGTAAGGCCTGCTTTAAAGGTTTTTTAATATCCGAATTCATTTGTTAGCCAATTAAAAATAAATGTTCATTATCACTAACTGTCACATTTAGTGCATTTTATATTAAGTGTTAATAAAAGAGCAGTAAGATTGCAAAGGTCCTTAATTACAGAATTCAATTAAACGGAATTTCTTGTAAATGAAGAGAAATTAAATTTTATTGTTATGTATTTTGTACTTTATAGTTTTCCGGGATCTTATCATTAACTACAGAGAGGCAACAACAGATCAATACTAAGATAGGTCACTTTAACTTAAAAAAATGAATTTGATTATTTAACATTATTTGTTTCCATTTAACCATAGCCGTCAAACAGATTGGCTGTGTTTGTTCTATCATCTTCCGACCTGACGGATGCAGTGTGCATATTACACGAAATGTTTTAGCATATTTTCCCCCTTATCATAACTTTGTTATTGTTTTACGTAAAGGTATGATATTTGGCACTTAAATTCACATACGGGTTCTTATTTCTTGTTAAAAGGTAAGAGATTTACTTTAGTGGTTTCTGAGATATTCGATTTTAAATATTGCCAATTTTTTGCTCACTGTCTTATTTATTAAAATTATGGGGCATTTTCCGAGGGTGTAGAACAAGAAGTCATTTAATCTTGGGAGCCTTAGTTTTAACAAACAACAAATATCCGTAGTAGCTTCCAATATTTAAGTTTAATGTTAATAAACTGCGTCTTACTTTACTTAACACACCCATGGACGTTAGTATTAGACTGTAAGCCTTCGTAGACTGTCCAGAGATAAAAAAAATCTAAAGGAAAGAGGAGACGAGGTAAAAAAGACAATATTAATTGTTATATGGTCTTGTTTATTGTTCGTTCGAGGTAACCTAATGATACAGCTATATATCCATGAACCTTTACAACACATCTGCTTCCCGATCCTCAATAAAAACAATGAGAAATGCGCTTTTTCTACCAAACAATGCATAACCTCATTACGCAGACTTTTTGCGAGCTTCTAAAGTAAATCTGATCCACAATTTTCTGAGAACACCAGTTGTGACTCAAATTTTTACCAACTACCAGTGAACGTTACTTAATAACTCAGAATGAATTAAATGACTTGGTACGTAACCTAGAATTGTCAAAACAAAAATCGAAATTCTTGGTTTCAGACTTCAACAGTGAAACTTGTTAGATAAAAAAGCAAATGTTTTATTAAGTTTACTTAAAATGGAAGGGTCGCCATATGTCTGTTGTGATATTGATGGCTTAATGAATGAGCTTAATATGGTACATGATCCTAGCGTTTATTCATAGATTCGTTGAAATACAACCTAAAAGTAATCCTGCTTTATAATGGAAACAAAAAACAGTATCAGTGGGATATCTGTGGAGATTTAAAAGTCATAGGTATCTTTCTAGGACTACAAGGGGTCTCATAGAACTTCTTTTGAACCTGGTACTTCAAACATTAAATATGCCCCCCTTGTTAACCCAAAAAAGGTGCTGCTACCGCCTCCCAATAATAAGCTTGACTAATGAAAAACTTTGTCAAAGCCATGGACAAAAAAGGTAGTGGTTTCCAGTACCTAAGAAACATATTTCCTCAACTAAGTGATGCAAAATTAAAAGAAGCCTTTGGACCTCAGATAAGAAGCTAGATGATCTCCGTTTTCAAGAACAATTAAATGAGAAGGAATTGGCAGCTTGCACGTGTTTTGTACGTGTAGTAAAAGGATTTCTGGGCAACAAGAAAGATGAAGACTATAAAAGCCTCATAGATGGACTGTTGACTATCGCATGTCTCTAAAAATACATTTTTTGCACTCCCATTTAAATTTGGGTGCAGTAAGCGACGAACAAGGAAATAGTTTTCACGAGGACATCAGATGATGGAAACAAGATACCAGAGACGCTGGAACCCATCGATATTGGGATTTAAAAAGGATGATGCTACAGAACACACAAGGACAAAGTGAACGTTTTTGTCGCTGTATCATATCTCGTGCTCGTGCAATAAATTTTTTATTCACATAACAACCAATCCTCAGTAAAAGTTTTGCATAGGTTTCACATGTTTGTATGTTTATATTAAATAAATATATTAGATTGTTAAAATTTGTCGTCAGTAATTAGCTTATTATTTTCGGATTAAGGACTCTAAAATACTTTATACAATCCTATTTTTATTAATGTTACTTTACAAAAATTTAAATTTGTTGACTTGTGTTATTAAATTAATTATACATAAAATTGTAGCTTTGTACCCTGCAGCCAGTTAAGGTAGCTGCGACAACCCTATTTAACACTTTTTTTTATTATATATTAGTTGGTCACACCTTAAATATAGTCTTTCATTGTATAAGGATATTAAGCCTCTGGCTTAAATTCCTTTAATATTACCCTAATACGACGAAATTTAATACCTTTTAATACCTTTATAATTAATTCATTAAAAACGTATTATGACGCACTGTCCTGGTGTTTAATTTTACGTTTAATGGAGCCAACATCTAAAGGCCAAGTTATAAAATTATTTTAAACATAACCTTTATTATTAAGAAGCGACCTTTTAAAAAGCCCAAAAATGATGACTATTTTGTACTTATCATAATATTAGAATGTATGACTTACAAAAGACTTTTTTATATTAACAATAAATTAAATATTAATATTATTTTTAACAAAAAAAGGGACCATTGTGTTATTAAACGACAAAAATTATGGATCAACATGTTTTTTGATTTTTAATTAGGCTAATTTCATTTTTATGAAAATACTCTCCCGAAATGTTTTCTCCCAACAAAAAGTGTCCACTTTTCTTTCTAATAAATATGTTGAAAATTTAATTTCTAGGAGTCAAAAGTTTTTCATCAAATAATCCTTTTAAACTAAAGTTTCGGTGTTGTCAATATATCATAAAACATATCTATCAAACCCATGTTATTTCGTAACTTTCCAACATATGTTACAAATATATATTTTAGAAAAACTTTTATTTGAGGACTGAAATTTGAAATAAATTTGAAAAGTTTAACGCACCCGAATGTTTTTCACATAAAGTGGCGAACTCTTTATAGAGTAAAAGTTATAGTGTGGGAGCTAGAGGGGTGAAAAAGAGCTGGTCCTTCTTTTTCTTCTTCTTTCCTGGTAGCCATCTTGTATCACTACCGGAGGCAGCGCAGCCTCATGGGCTTTTTGTGCCTAATCCTCCCATTATTTCTGTGCCTTCTACAAGTCTGTATAACCCCGTAACTGGTTGGTTGATATATTCCTGTGGGCTTATTTTCGGTTGCCCAAATAATGCCTGTCTTTTGTGATTCAATGCTTCACATTCGCACAGGACATGGTAGGCTGTTTCTTTTCCCTCGTCGCACATTCTGCAACTTGGGTCTCCAATGTATGAGCCTTGTGTAGGTGTCCTCTTAGGCTATAGGGGGATAGAACGCAGCGACTACAGGTTTAGGCGGACGGCTGGGCGAAAATAATTCATTTTCCCCACAAAAAACATAGGTAAGAAATACACTTATAGTTATAGGGAATACAACTGGAAATTTCCAGTTTTTTTCATTAATAATGCGACAGCGCAATCAGACCTAGCATTTTGTTACTAAAAAACAACCAGACAACTTCAAAAGTGCGCAAAGGCTAGTATGCGTATGCATCACGAGGAGTATAAGAACAACCCAACCGCAACCTAGAAGTGCTGTGAAACCTGCCCCACTCCACATTTTACATAGGAGGAGAAGTAAAGCCGGTACTCTATAGACTCAAACGAGGTCAAAGTCCAATTATAGGACATCAAAGGACCTCAGATGGGAAATAGAGGAGGACCAAGAAGTCAGCTCATTGTTTGAAATGCGGACAGGTCAACCCCTCGTTTCATCTTCAACAGACACTTTAAGATTGTCATACCAGATAGGGAGGATTGGAAAGAAGGCCCTCCAATCAAAGCCGATCATCTCTGATATACAGATGGCTCCAAGACCAATATGGGAGACAAGTCTAAAGAAAAGATAACATTAAGTCTTGGTCAGCACGCCACGGTTTTCCAAGCGGAAATCGCAGCAATAATGCATTGTGCCGTGCTGATTAAAGAAAAAGGAGTAAAGGAAAACACATCGTCATTTACTCAGACAGCCAAGAGGCCCTGAAGGCCATCAGTTCTCCAAAAGTTAATTCCAAACTAGTGGGGGACTGTATACAGGCCCTGGAAAACAAACTTATGGTAGCCTGGGTACCAGGCCACGGGGGCCACTCAGGTAATGAAAAGGCCGACGACCTATCCAAAAGAGGAACAGCCATGGAAATGATAGGCCCTAAGCCATTCTGTGGAATCTCGGCAGGCCTCTTTAAAGCATCTAATAAGAGCTGGGTAGACAGAGCTGGTGGGTACAAACACCAGGACAACGGCAAACAAAGCAGTTCATTAAGACCTGCTCGGCCAAGTTTACCTCGGACCTACTGAGCCACAGTCGTAAGGTCGTAAGGATAATGGTAGGTCAACTAACAGGACATTGCAAACTCAACAAGTACCCCGAAAGAATAGGCTTGGTGGAGGATAGCCTGTGTAGGTCCTGCCAGGAGGCTGAAAAAGCAGCCGTACATGTGTAATGCCACTATGTAGGCTTAGGTTTACTAGGCTTGGCAAGGAAAAGCCAAAACCGGCAATTAAGAAGACGGGCCTGGACAAGGTATTCTAAAGAACGATAGGAGAAACCAAAATAAATCTGGTAAGGTTGCAGTTTTGGAGGTCATTTTTGCCATTTCAGCTCAAATAATCTAATTTAATCTACTAGAAAACACGTCCCTAACGGATTTTTTTTACCTCTCCAGCTCCCGGACTATAAAACTTAGAATAGTGGAAGGCGATATAGGAAATAAATCAATAAAATGTCTACTTAGTTTTTAAATTTATTTCTCTAACACCCGGCGATTTTCGGAGAATAAGTCAAAAACAAAAAACTCGCCACACGATTCGAAGACACACACTGCCGATTTAATAGAAATCTGTAAACGACCTCAGAAACGAATCATTATGGAGTTCTGAACTTTGACTTTTTGGGGCCGTCGTTGACTTTTTACAATTTTTATCAACCCGGCTCTTTTGACTAGAAAGTGAAATATTGGCGACCGCTATATAATAGGTTTAAAAGATTATTTTAAAGGTGCCGTTTTTATCGAACAAAGTATATAACTATTTTATTTTTCTAAAAATGGTAGTACTTTTTTATTAACACGAGCCAAAACAAAATCGTAAACAATTATAAAAAGTGTATAAGGATTTTTCACACTTAGATAGAACAATAGAAATATGGGTTGCTAAATTAAATCGTGGTCGTACAAGTCTTGTGAAACATCTAAAAAGTGCACCAACCCTAGAAATCGTAGTGGAACCATATATGGTTCTGTAACATCATGGATTAGCCAAAAAAAATTTAGTAGATGCCCTAGGGATTTCGTTAGACAGTGTGAGCAATATTTTCACTAAAGTATAGGATTTCAGAAGGTTGTGTAAATCATTTTATGAAAAATAGAAAGTATTTCGTGAGTCGTTTCATCACGATAGATGAGATTTGAATCTACCCTGATGATCCCAAATCAAACAGAGGCTAAGGAATGGTGGGAATCCAGTAGTTCGACTCCGAAGCAAGTTAGAGTCCAGAAATAGGCCAAGAAGGTGTTAGGATCAGTTTTGGTTGGGTCTGGTTAGTTCTGCTCATCTACAAATATATAATTTCTAACTTAAGCTAAAAAACACACCTCTATATTTTTTTTTGTATAAAACATGCTATATTTGATAAATAAACAAGCCAAGTAAAATTATTAAAATATGCAAAAATGATTTTCTAAAATTTCAAACTTTTAAACGAATTTTAAAAGTTAATATTTGTTTAGCAAAAATGAGGCAGGTAAGCGGCGAGAAAACGAAGTTTCGTTATCTAGACAATAATTGTGTTAGTCAGCTAAAATTAATGTCAGTGGCGGATCGCAAGGGTGGGGGTTTGGGGCGCCGCCCTGTCAAAAAAATATTATAAACATACAATTTATGTTTAAATTTTAATTTTACTTATAATATATATATATATATATATATATATATATATATATATATATATATATATATATATATATATATATATATATATATATATATAAATCAGTGCCTTCAACCTACTAGGGACATAGGCGCGAGAGTGTCGAATTGACTATCATCCGTATTCTAGTAAACCATGCTCTCTGTATTTATTTTTATAAATTCCAATATTTATTGCATTTTCAGCCGAAGCGATAAAGTTGTGTGTGCTCAAATTTTAAAGTTAATTTTGACACAATTAAAATGGATGTTTTCGAGATTCGGGAAATTTATAAATAGTCAAATGGTATTTTCAAGGAAAATCCTATCGACAAAATCAAGTATCTTTTCCGGAAAGTTTTGAAAACAGTCCTACGCCATCATTAACAACAATAACTCGAATCATACATAATTTTGAAACTGTTGATTGCGTGTCTCCCAAAAAACACAAAAAGCCTCAACAGGAGCTTGACGACGAAAGGGAGCTACAACAAATTTTAATTTGTGCCACTGCAGCCAAAACCCCGTAAGTAGTAGTCAACAAATTGCTGAAGCAACAAATTTATCGCCTAGAACCGTCCAAAGAGTCCTGAAAAAAAAAATGGATACCGATCATACAAGGTACAAAAAGTCCATGAAATATTTCCTAATGATCAATTTCGTCGGATGGAGTTCTGCGAATTAGTAATGGAAAGAGCCAATTTGGATGAAAATTTTCTTAGATCGATTGTTTTTACAGACGAATAGACCTTTCCATTACTAAATCGCCATAACACTACCAATGTGCGATATTGGTCTCGGGAAAATCTTCATAAATATTTTGAAGTTCGCTCCCAATACCCCCAAAAATTAAACGTTTGGGGTTGTATCGTTGGTGAACACGTGATCGGACCATTTTTTATTTAGGGCAATTTGACCGTAGGCAAATATTTGGACTTTCTGCAGCAGCAAATTGTACCTATGCTTCAAGAATTATTAGGGGAAAGATTCAATCATATCTGGTTTCAACAAGATGGCTGCCCAGCCCATAAATCTCGTATTGTTCAAGAATATTTAAACAATACCTTTCATAACAGATTAATAAGTGGGCACGGTACTACCTTGTGGCCAGCAACATCCCCAGATCTTTCCCCTAATGATTTTTTTATGGGGTTACTTAAAATCAAAAGTGTATGGGCACAATAGACCTAAGGATTTGGAAGGACTCCGAGAAAGGATTGAAGAGACCTTTCAAACAATTAGTCCTTGTATGCTGGCAAATGTTAGGCGAAGTGAGTAATTATTGCGTACATCGTACATGCTTACTAACTGGAGGTCGTAGTTTTTGTCGACGCGGCGTTTCGGACGGCTCGGGTTTGCTTCAGCGTCAAATTCAACTCGAAAGGACCTTAAATCTTCTCATTCCCCAAAGTACCTATACTTACGTTATTATATAATTATATTATTTATATATATATATATATATATATATATATATATATATATATATATATATATTTTATATATATATATATATATATATATATTATATATATATATATATATATATATATATATATATATATATATATATATATATATATATATATATATATATATATATATATATATATATATATATATATATATATATATATATATATATATATATATATATAATAAACTAAAAATATTATGACGAGTTCCCATAAACTTTTTTCTATAAATTTTACTTAAAATTCTTTAAATGTTATTCTTTAATATATCATTAGTTTTAATAAATAGATTTTAGCTTTGTTTTCCAAAAAATTCGCAAAAATGTACCTTTTTTTGCACAAATTAACGCTACCCTCCCCTTAATATGTATTTATGTATATTGTGGCAGATTATCTATTTTAGTCAAAATGCAAATTTAAATTGTTATATATGTTTCGAGAAGTTACGACTAAACTAGAGGGTTTACTTAAATGTAAAAGTAACAGTTTCGAGGAATTATATAGGGATTCTCCCGAATTAATCCCAGGGAACCTTCCAACTTTGTAATAATTAAGGCAATATATTAGGAAATAAAATTACCCCCGGTAAAGAGACATTTATGCAAAATACGGAGAGATGAGTTATTTTTAAAAAAGTATTTATTTATTTACTTCAACGATACAAAGCCATTTTTACAAAAAAATAAAATAAAATAACAACCTTTAGCACTGTTCTCCATGAAAATCCTCCCCGCCAACCTAATGTGTATTTATAATAATTTCTACCTATGTTGCTCTTACACTTAAGAATATATTTTGGCCTTTCTTATACACTTGCCGAGCAGCGACTGTTTGCTGAATCTTGAAAGACAAATCTATTGTTTAATGCAAACAAACAACCATCTGTTTCCGTGGGTATGTTTTGAATACATAGATATTACTTAAAAGCATGAAATATGGAGATCATAAAAGAAACAATCAGCAGATCTAAAAGTTGTTGCGCTACTTCCACAACCATTTGCCAAACAATTTGCTGCCAATTCTACGCCTGATCCTTCTATTAATCTTTCTCTTCCAACAGTTGCCCCTGTTTTCTCATAACTAAAAAATCGTCTGGGCTGGATGGCATACCAGCAATCGTCTTAAAAAGATGTGCTCCCTAGCTTGCACCCATCCTAACTCGCCTGTTTTGCATCTCTTACGACACGGGCATTCTCCCGGAGAGTTGGAAAGCTGCACGTGTGTAACCTGTCTCCAAAAAAGAATCAGGTCTGGCATAATGGGCTTCTTAACAAACTTCCTTCTTACGGTCTTCCACCTAAGCTTTGCTCTTGGCTCTCCAGTTTCCTTTCTAATCGACGTATATCAGTTACTGCAGATGATCATTCTCCCAGCTTCTACCAAATTAATGCTGGGGTGCCCCAGAGTTCAGTGCTGGCATCCACGGTGTTTTTTCTACACATTAACGATCTTCTCTCTTCCACAATCAATCCCATTCATAGTTTTGCTGACGATAGTACTCTCCACTCTAGTATTCAATTTCTTAAGCCACATGTAATTCTGATTTGGAAAACAAGCGCAGGTCAATCAGATATCTCTTTCACAAGACCACAAACTTATCTTGGATTGTTTAGTTTAATGCTAAAAACACAGTCATGTTCGCTGTCGGGAAAAGTCTGTCATGCTCCTTCGTTACATATGAGCGGCCAAGTTCTGCAAAACAAAGAATCGTTTTATCTTGTCGGCGTTATTTTTGAGAATGGCCTCGCTCAAAGCACATTACATTCATAGCCTCGGCAGCTTCAAAAAAACTGTCCCAAGATTAAAAAAAAACTGCAGGGTGACCACATCAAGTACTGTTGTTGATTATGTGATTGGAAAAAAACAATAAAACATATTAAAAGCCTGAAAGTGTGATTTAAAGTGTTCAAAGTCATAAAAAAAATGTATTTTCAAAAATAATTACAATCGAATAAAAAAATACCAAACAGATTCATGACCTGCCTGCAAACCTAAAACAATTTCATCACTAAAAGGATCCCAACTATGCATACTGATAAATCGATACATTCCTGCGGGATAGCCATAATTCGTATGATGAAATAAAACGTTAAACAAAACACTGCCAGGAGATCTATGCGATGTATTTGGGGATATTTTTCGTAAAAGGCTTGGAGAAAAATTATTGTCATTTACAAGTTTAAAAAAGAAAAGTGCATCAGCAAAAATCGGCCTTTTTACTTTTTGAAATCTCACCAAGCTAAGTTTGTTGGGAACAAAAAGACTTGCCTTTTTCTCTTTTTTTTATTTACGTGGGTGCTCCAGAAAGTGTCGTATTGAATTATATATATATATATATATATATATATATATATATATATATATATATATATATATATATATATATATATATATATATATATATATATATAAAAAAAAAAACAATTCAAGTCCAAAATTTCTGTCAATGACGCATCGCTCGCTTTTATGTGCCCCGGTTGTGTGGGGTCAGGGGAATCAATTCCAGTGGCGTTGCATTTTAGAAAATAAATGATAAAATTTCGTCAAAACATGAAAATATTTTTTACAAGAAAGTATTTTCTCACATTTTCATCAACTCTTAAAATAAGTAACAAGCCTATATTATTTTGGTATTATTCGGTTAATGAAAAATTAATTTTTTGCTTAATTTTGCACACCTCCTATTTTGAGGTCATAGAACACAAATTTGAGTTTTTTTGCGATTTTTCAACGTTTTCCCAAAAAAAAAATACATTTTTACTTTAATTTTACCTTTCTGATTTTATTTTTCTACATGAAAAAAATAATAAAATTTTAGTCTTAATATAAATTAAAAAATGTAAAACAGAACGATAACAATCCAAGTTACACCGACTTGCCAATTCACCACCGATCTTGCAAATTCAATATTAAATACCATATTCCCGCATTGTTCTAAAAATATCCACTATGTAAAGAACACAAAGCTCTGAGATCATCAGCTTGTAGAATCCAATAACTATTTCGGTCTTTGTGTTTCCCTATTTGGATTTCCATATCGGGATATTTTTGATCAAACATTAGGTCGAGCGAACGGTTCGCATACCTTATAAAAATGTCATAAAGAAAACTATTACAACCTGGTAAGGGTCAACAATTTTAAATTTCGGTTGAATTCGGACGTAAACGTTTTACCACATTTTATTGAAAATTAAGGTTTTTTCCCCTTTCTTTTTAAGTATTTTTTTTTTAATATTAACATAATATGTTGTAAATTGTTTTCGTAATGACAGAATTTAAAGGAATATGTCGTAAAATGGAATTCAACAATTCAATTATTATTTTTTTTTAAAAAATTATAAGGGAGCAAAACAGCTTCGATTCATGTTTAACAATCGAAAAGTAAAAAGTGTGCAAAAAATAGCAAAAAATCGCATTTTCCGTATCCGCATAATTACTAATATTGATTTTTTTGCCTTTTAAAAAAGTTCCACATATCTGTGCAGCATCCAAAGTGCTTAGTTCTGGATTTTGTTCCCGAATCCCATGGTAAACATTTTTAACCATTATTCGTTCTTTTAACGTTAACTGACTTTTTTTTTGTAGGCGGATAACTAGTTAAAGGTTGGTTAATATTCATAGCTTACAGAATTAAAAGCACTTAACAACACTAAATCTTTATATACAATTATATACACTAAATAAGATAAACTATTATAAAATTGGCACAAAACAATATCTCTATATTACAATTATTAGAAATTTATAATATTTAGAAAATGCCCTGTATAGCAATTAAAATTTAAACTTACAATATCTGTTCATAATCAATAATAACTAAATAAAATCATCGAACAGCACGAAAACCCTGTCGATACGCTTATTTTCAAGTCTCTTCAAGTTGTAAACTAAGGAAGATGTGTTGCCACTTTTATTGTCTTCCCGATAACAATGATTTCAATACATATTGGCGTGCTATTTTAAGTCGATTGCTGGCTGGTGATTTATTCTTGCGAATTATGGCAACGTGGCGATGAAACTTTTGGCCGGTTCACTGTTATTTGAGCGGAAAAGTATATCATAGGCTTAAAAATCATTTACTAGTGTTAGATTTTTATTCAGCCGCTTCGTCAGTTGGGTGGCCGGTATTAAATGAGTCACTGACAGAAATTTTGGACTTCAGGTATAGTTATTCGTTTTTTTTTCTAATATCTTAGCCGCATTAAAAGATTTTTTAGTTTTGTTCGCGCCAAATTAAAGGACTTTAAAGCGCAGATGAAGCACAATTTTTTTCAAACATTTTTGGCCGGAGATATAATTTTTTTTGAGCTTTACAATTTTTTAATATTTTTTTATGATAAAAAAAATATATATGTGATGTGTGTTTAGTAGATCTAACTTCATGAAATTTTTGGAAAGGTTATAGAGGGTCAAAAAATTCAAAATCCATTTTTTGTCGATATTTTTCGATATTTTTTTTTAGAAAACCTTTTAATTTTATTATGTTTTTTTTATTTTTCTAAAAAACAGAAGTTTTAAATAACTTTTGAATTAAAAAGTGAACAAGAAAAATAATTTCTACACTTAAAAGTGGAGGCAAAGGACCCCGCAATTTTTTTTATGGAAAATAGGTTTCGAACAATTATTGTCTCTACGGTCACACAATCCAAAAAGCCTCCAATCCCACCAAAATCACCCTCAAAAGTCCTTGAGGATTTTTCAAATAAAAATTAGGTTTTGACCAATGGTTTTTAAACTTTGCATAGTGATAGCTTTCTTCTGGTATTTCAATCTGCAGTGTCTCGTGTACAGTCCAACTAGAGTTTGAAGGTGTCCCCTTGATTGCTCCAGTAGTTTGACAGTACATTATTGGTTCGGTGGATTTATGAAGGCCTTCGAGTGTCTGAGTCCCGGAAGTCCATGCCAGTACCAAATATTTTCTCTTTGTGTCCAGCGTATTGAGAACTATCACTATGGAATGTTTGAAAACAATTGGCCGAAACTCGTTATCCATAGAAAATTGCGGAGTTCCTCTTAACCATTTCATCTTTAATCTCTTCAATCCAAAAATTATTTAAAACTTTTATTTTTCATCCGCGCTTTTAAGACCTTTAATTTGGCGCAAGCAAAACTAAAAAATCTTTTTATGCGGCTGAGATATTAGAAAAAAAAAACGAAAAATATTCATGATTCAATAAAACACTTTTTAAAGAGCAATATTTATTTAAACTTTGAGAAATCTGAGCTGCATAGATTAAATTTCGACAATTGGTCATAGGGAACCTGAATTTCTAAAGCATATTTTAACCCTACAGAACAGTAGAATTTAAATATGTGTAGTGCAAATTGCTGGCAGTATCTTGTTATACGTCTCAAATTTCCCAGACCAACTTGAACTGCGTTATTACTATGATTACGAACTGTACATTCACTGACAAATAATATGCCCAGATCTCGTACTTGAGTAACTAACCCAATCAATGTATCATTCAGAACGTGTTGGTTGCGATAAACGGTTTGTTTCCTACCAAAATGTATAAATAAATAATATTTTTCTAAACTCTCTATTAGAACTATTTTTAATTTCTTAACAAATCTTTTAACTACCAACAAAGAAAAAATATTTCCAATGGCTAATTGCATTTTTTTATTATTAAGAGATCAATTAAAAAATGGTTATTTAAAAAAAATTATATTCCATAAATATAATAATTTATTAAATTTTGATAAAAACTGATAAACATATGAACAGGTTGAACAATATGAACAGGTTTACTGAATATTCAGTAATTTTTCTATGTTGGATTTGCTTGCTTCCATTTGTTTTATTGTTGTTTTATTGCATTATTATGCCTAGAGTTCGCAAAAGCGCTAATTTTACTTAACTTTTCAAGTTTGATAGGGTCGGATAATCGGGTTACGCGAAGCCAAATTTTCTTTCTGAGAACTCGGTAATCGAGTGAATCGAAACGAAGCTACAGTAGTAAGATGTTGTTGAGCGTGGTTCCAAGAGGTCTAAAATCGACGAGTTAAAACTACTGGACACCAAAGACAGACTACAGAGCGACATGATAGTTATTTGAGGCAACTAGCACTTAAAGATCGATTTTCCACAACAAGGACAGCAAACCTGTGGTTTGATGCTGTCGGAAGGGCATTAACAATGAAGACAGCTTATCGCCGAATAAGATCTCTTGGACTGTTCTTATACCGTCTCCTTCTTGTACTACCTCTGACCCCACAGCAGGTCAGAAAGCTTAAAATTACAGCACTCCTAGTCGGTGTTGCATTTCCTATGACACTTAGTACACAGGGTGTCTAGGTGGCGAGGTACGTTATTACGGAAACCATAGGCCCTAGAGCCTCGAGGAAAAAAATTCAACCACTAAATCGGCCAAAGGAAATTAAACGAAAATATTTTAAAGCTTCTAGAATGGCCGCTAGATGGCGTAACTGCTAAGACAAGACTAAAAATTTGAATTTTCTTAAAAATTGTTTTATTAAGGTACTATTTTGAGAACGGGAATAAAAAGTTCATCCAATTCTGCCTCAGTTTGCTTTTAGGATTTTTTTTATATCTCTGATAATAAGGTTGGGGGGAGCTGGTAAATAAATTATTTTTAAAATTGCTTTAACTTCCGTACCCATAATCCAAATTTACTCAACTTGAGTTCGTTTGACAGAGAATCTTAAGCTTATTAAAAAATTTATTTTAGTGATGGCCGCTAGTTCTTATCTTTTTTTCCAGAGGGCGCTGTTCGTAAAAGTTTCAGTTTTTTCAAATTTTTTAAAAAAAATTAAATAGTACGGCATACTTTTTTTACGGCAGTTTTAAAGAGTATAAAAATGGCTAAATTTTAGCGAAATCCGCGTTCTGATATCTTTATTCGTTTTCAAGTTATTTTCAAATAACCTATTTTTTCTTCAAAAATTAATGTTAGCCATTAAACAAATGCTTTTTTCTGCGTAAAGTCTTAGCTATGTAGGCTTTGAAAACAATAAAATACTTTATTTTTATTTAAAACTTACCGCATTTAAAAGCAAACGTGCTAACAGCAAGATAAAATAAGAACACTATTAGAATACTAACACTATTAAAAAGTGAACAAAAACGAACTGTCTATACAAATGGTCAAAATGCTTTCCGTTATTTTCAATGCAACGATTTAGCCTACGGTGGGTGCTTAATACGGCTGCTTCAATTTCAGGTCTTGGAATTTGAGCAATAGCATTTTGAATCCTCTCAATCATATTTTCTGGGCTAGTAGGACGTGTCTGAAAAACAATGTCTTTTACTCTTCCCCATTAATAAAAATCGAGCACAGTAAGGTCTGGGGATCCAGCTGGCCATGGAAACAAACTTACCCTTCCTATCCAACGGTTTGTGTGATTCTGGTCTAAAAAGTTACGAACTCTCTGAGAAAAGTGTGCCGGGCATCCATTATGTTGAAACCACATGTTTATTCTAGTTTGTAGATGAACGTTCTCTAAAAGAGCCGGTAAGACGTTTGTTAAAAAGTTCAAATAAATCTCTCCGTTTAAAACCATCAAAAATAAACGGTCCAATAATTTGATCACCCAAAATGCCACACCACACATTCACACTACATCGATTTTGATAATCTACTTTACGCATTCAGTGAGGATTATAATGCATATTATGCAAATTGACACCTCCAGTGCTCGTGAACGTAGCTTCGTCAGTCCATAGTATGCGGGACAAAAAATGGGGATCTTCGTCGACCATAGTTCTTAACCAGTAACAGTGGTCTAATCTTCAGTCAAAATTAGTTTCCGAAAGAGCCTGATGCAATACAATATGATATGGGTGTAGTTTATGGTCTATTAAAATTCGATGCACCGACGTTTTACTAATTCCTGAATCCAAAGCTATTATTCTGGTGCTTACATGTGGATTGATCTGAACATATGCAAGTACCTTGATAATATTGTCTTCATTTCTAATTCGCCGATATCTTCTAGGCGCTGGAATAGGATGCACCCGTCCTGTTTCGCGCAAACATCTAGACAAACGGGTAAATACTTTTCTTCCAAAATGCCTTCTATCGGGATAGTTAGCAGCATATTCTCGTTCAGCTAAACAAGCATTTTCAAAACACTGGAAATAAACGGCTAACATGTCATAGGCTTCCGCAGTGGAATAAGACATTTTTATTAATTCAGTTAATTAACAATTAAAAAAGAAAATTACAAATCTAGATAAATTATAAACTAGTTGTAGAAATTGTTAAATAATCAATGGATTATAATAAATCAAATGTCAAACTATTCTAATAGCATGCAAAGCTATGCTAGATTGACGAAATTTTGTTTCCATGGCAATCTGGATCAAAGTAAGGAATGGTTTTTGCTAAATGAAGTATTAATTTTATTTCTTTATGTTTGGAATAAAAATAAAAATTTAAAGAAAAATAAAAGTATTTTATTGTTTTCAAGGCCTACTTAACTAAGACATTACGCAGAAAAAAGAAGTTTAAAATTATTTAAAACAATTTTTATACTCTTAAAACTGCCGTAAAAAATTTTAAAAGCCGTACTATTTATTTTTAGGAAAATTTGAAAAAACTGAAACTATTACGAACAGCGCCCTCTGGAAAAAAAGATAAGAACTAGCGGCCATCACTAAAATAAATTTTTTAATAAGCTTAAGATTCTCTGCCAAAGGAACTCAAGTTGAGTAAATTTGGATAATGGGTACGGAAGTTAAAGCAATTTTAAAAATAATTTATTTACCAGCTTCCCCCACCCATATTATCAGAGATACAAAAAAAACCTTAAAAGCAAACTGACGCAGAATTGGATGAACTTTTTATTCCCGTTCTCAATAAAACAATTTTTAAGAAAATTAAAATTTTTTGTTTTGTCTTAGCAGTTACGCCATCTAGCGGCCATTCCAGAAGCTTTAAAATATTTTCGTTTAATTTCCTTTGGCCGATTTAGTAGTCAAATTTTTTTCCACGAGGCTCTAGGGCCTATGGTTTCCGTTATAACGTACCTCGCCACACTTAGTGGGACACCCTGTATTTCTCTTAAATTTAAAACCTATTTATTCAAATAATAATTTTTACTTATAAAAAACTATTAAAATTAATTTAACTTCACTACAGTTTTGTAACTTTACTTTTACATAAAAATATAATGACAAGAAAATTTTAACAAAAATTTTAGAACAATGGAGATACATTAAAAACCTCTACAATTGCTTAAACAAGTGCTTAAAATGCAAAAGTAAGGTAAAGCATACACAAATTAAAATGGCGCAGAACAAAAGCGTTAAAAATTTAGATTGCAAGAATGAAGAGACTCTTTTTTTATATGAAAAGCTTTGTCAACTTAGTATTCAAATGAAACATTGTTAGAAATGAAAACAGGCTGAACTCTAGTAATTTTTTATAAACTGCGCGATTCGCTGAGATGAGTACAACCCAAACAGAATATTTTATGGGGCTTTAATGTACTTACAAAAAGCTAAACAATGAAGTCGATGAAACATTTTTTTTTGATTTCCTTTTCTGGTTTTAAATTTAATTTTACCATTTTTACAGATTTTGTTAAAATTGAAATATTTTATACACAAAACTTAATAAACCAATGGGCAGAGATACAAAATGTATTATTCAGAAATGCTAATTACAATAACTATTTTACAAAAAACTTTTTTTTATCTTGAGAACATTAGAGTGGAGGGTACTATCGTCGACAAAACTATGAATAGAATTGGTTGTGGAAGAGAGAAGATCATTAATGTAAAGAAGAAACAGAGTTGGTGCCAGCACTGAGCCCTGGGATACCCCAGCATTAATTGGATAGAATCTGGAAGAATGACCATCGACAATAACTGATATACGTCGATTAAAAAGGAAACTGGAGAGTCAAGAACAAAGCTTAGGTGGAAGACCGTAGGAAGAAAGCTTGTTAAAAATCCCATCATGCCATAACTGATCAAAAGCTTTACATAATATGTCAAGCGCAATGAATCCCAGATCATTGCGCTAAGAAACTAAAGGGACTTGTTCTAGTTGTGTGAAACAAAGGAAAGAAGATTAGCTGTGGATCTTCTGTGACGGAATCCATACTGTCTGTCATGAAACATTTTGTGTTTTTCCAAATACTTTAATATTTGGGAATTAATGAATTTTTTTTTTCTTTTTCAAACCACAGAAAAAAAGAAGTCAAT